>CM062089.1:1048962-1065629 GCA_031163375.1 Conogethes punctiferalis | reverse complement strand
TGTCAAAGGTGTGAGTGTGATGACGGCTGATAGAGGAGAGTGGAAGCAGAAAACATGTTGCGCCGACCCCCACTTAGAGCGGGATAAGGGCAGGAGAATGAGGATGAGATTCCGTTACTTAGTTACATACAAGTCGTTAGTGGACCTGATAAAAGTGTATTAAAATACAAAAGTAAAGGTACTTAACCTTCATCATCATCATCAGCCTATTACAGTCCACTGCTGGACATAGGCCTCTCCAGTTGTTCGCCACTTAGAGCAAACATCTGGAGGATATACCCATAATCGCCACGCTGGGCAGGCGGGTTGGCGATCGCAGGGCGTAGCTTCTTGCTCCGGTGACGCTGCTGCCCGTCACCGGTCTTTAGTATTTAGCAACGCCTTCAATTGTGATGGTTATACCGCCACCAGTCGGTTGCCAGCGCCTCGTTTGTTATTCGGCAGGATGCACCACGGGCAGGTGAGGTTGGCTTGGAGCGAAAAGATGATAGGCCGCTCCCTTACATCCCTTACATTACATCCCTTACTTAACCTTAAGTACAATTAATTAAATAACATTTGTATGATTTTATTTATTAAGATTTGTAATCAGTCTAATCCAACCTTTGCGCCATTTCCTCAGACTTCAAGCATTAAAAAGCCACATTGCTAATCCATCCCAGTGGCGGGTAGCCTACAAATGTTCTATACAACTTTTTGCGTTCGTTTTCATTTGATCGCGACGCGGCGTCGTTTGCTAGGTCATTAATTAGGGAAATGTCCCCGTGTCCGTCTGTCTTCACATAGCATTGCCTAGAAAGACCGATGAAGGAGCAAAAGCGCCGCAACTGAAAAAAAATTGTATACGACGAGTCTGTATTGCGTAACGACGGTTCCGCAGGTAATTAATGATGTTCCGTACATATCTGTCAATTTGGATTTTTTTAAGACTGAGAGGGCAAACGGGCCTGAAGGTCACCTGATCGTAAACGATCAGCCAATAGACACTGCATCATCAGAGAAGTCACAGGTGAGTTTCAGTCACTTAAGAAATTTTGTAGGCGAGCTTTTTAAAGGCCCCTAAATCGTATCCATTCTATAAGTAGCTACTGTAATGATTCTAAGGAGCCGTTGCAAGAACTGAATTGGCGCAGTGACCCACACTGCATCTTATCGTCATCATCAACCTATCACAGTCTCAGAGGTTCACCACTTTGGGTCAAACATCTTGAGGGTTTACCCATGATCGCTATGCTGGGCAGGCATTCCGGTGACGATCCTGTCTGTCATCTGCCTGTGGTATTCAGATTCGTCTTCTATTATGACGGTTGTACCACCACCAATCGGTTTCCAGAGCCTGCGATTACTAACTTGCCTGCCCGGAGAAAGAGAATTAGTTTCAGGGCTTAATTATTGGATATAGAAAAGGGGGATTTGCTTTAATTCTTTTTATCAGAATATTCAAACATTTTCAGAGTAACAATTATTGTGGGTAAAGCCTTCAGAATGTGGCAAGCAACTGAGAGGCCTTTGTTGAGACATCATCGGATTATTGATGTCTTATGAAGGGTTATTTTTAATTGTAATTATAAACGGATCCCTAACAAAAGCCACACGCAATTTGTAACCGCATCCAGGGCAATTTATTCTATATCGACTTTGATGTATTTCATTTGCTATCTTTTTTTGTTGATCGGGATCTGTAATTGTGCGGCATTCGCGTCGTGATGAATATTAACAAATTAATTAGTTGGCTGTGTTGTCATAATTGATGATGAAAGGAGTTTTTGGATCACCAAGGAGATGGATTGAGCTGTTGATAGATTGCTTATTGAAATCTGAATACGGATTTATGGTACTTAATTAGTACCATAATTCTAAGTAGCAGTAATGCCTTGTTAGTATAGTAATGGTAGAAAGTGCCCTGCGGTATGGGCTTAGAATCATCATCATCATCATCAGCCTATCGCAGTCCACTGCTGACATAGGACTCTCTAGTTGTTCACCATCATCATCATCATCATCAGCCTATTGCAGTCCACTGCTGGACATAGGCCTCCCCAGTTGTTATCCACTTAGGGCAAACGTCTGGAGGATATACGTAGGCGGGTTGGCGATCGCAGGACGTAGCTTCTCGCTCCGGTGATGCTGCTGCCCGTCATTGGTCTGTGGTATATAACTACGCCTCCAATTGTGATGGTTATACTGCGACCAGTCGGTTGCAGCGGAGGTCGGGCAGGTGAGGTTGGCTTGGAGCGAAATGATGATGGGCCGCTCCTTTACATCCCAGTTGTTCACCACTTTGGTCAGACACCTGGAGGCACTGCCCATAATCGCCACGCTGGGCAAGCGTGTTGGCAATCGCAGGGCGTAGCTTCTCGCTCGAGTGACGCTGCTGCCCGTCATCGGTATGGTATGTGCTACACCATAGCTTACAATACTAACGAGGTATCCCGGTATATCTGTACGTCTCTTACAGAGACAACTAAAAGGGCCTTTGGGTCGTAGCGCCTTTGGAGGTAGCGAGCCTATAGATTTCTCAAGGGCCGCAACGCACCTGTGACTCCCCTGGTGTTGCGGTGTCTATGGGCTGAAGTGTCTTACCATCAGGTGACTTTCAGGCCCGTTCGCCCCCTCTATCATAAAAAAAAGGTTAGGGAGCTCTCGCTCCGGTTAGCGGCTCCGAGGAGGACACGTCCCTTCGGGCATAGTGGTCGGTGGAGCCGTGTATCTCAAAGTGCCACACGGTCCTCAAATTAGTGGTACCAAGTCGTGGTACTGTAGTATTAGGTACCTGTTGGTACCTGAGGTTCTCTCCCATTCCATACTCCGGGGCAAAAAATGTTTAAACAGGTAAACACTGCTGCCCATTTTCTGATATCCCCTTAGTTGTCTTCTACGTTAGTTCTTAGTTATCTTTTCGCTCCAAGCCAACCTCACCTGCCCGTGGTGCATCCTGCCGAATAACAAACGAGGCTCTGGCAACGACTGGTGTATAACCATCACCGTCACGATTGAAAGCGTAGAATACCACAAACCGGTAACGGGCAGCAGCGTCACCGGAGCGAGAAGCTACGCCCTGCGATCGCCAACCCTCCTACCCAGCAGCGTGGCGATTATGGGTATATCCTCCAGATGTTTGCCCAAAGTGGCGAACAACTGTAGAGGCCTATGTCCAGCTGTGGACTGCAATAGGCTGATGATAATGATGATGTCTTCTACGACACTCAAAACTTACTGAGACACATCTACTGAGACTATCGGAATTGTCCAATGGTACCTACGTCACACCAAAACAAAACGGACAGCTTCGACAAAAAAAACACAAAGTGTGAAAGCAAACGAAACACGAACAAATGGAACTAATTAAACTAATTATGCAATCAATACGCCACCGACCCTACGCTCGTCAAATAACGATTATTGTCTAATTGATTGTACAAACAGCCGTTCACACGGCTACTTAGGAAGGACGGTGACAACAAACAGTGATATCTATGCGCACGGCAGCGACTTAGCCAAGTTTAAACCTAGCAATGAAACTCAAAATATCTCCAGACTTGAAACAAGACTAAATAGTAAAAATTACTGAACTGCCGGATTTGGAATGTAGCTTCCTATAAATAATAACTATATAACCCAAGATATGCCACGCTGGGCCAAACAGCGCCATCTAGTCCCAAACTAAGCCACATCTTGTAATATGAGTACTAGACTACTGATAAACTTAGAGAGAAGTTCTTTTTCTAACTTAATACGTCTTGTACTAATGTACGTTTCTAATGAAACACAGATCAATCACTGAAAGACAAAATAATCTTTATTTGTACAGGTTTAAAAAAAAAACCACTTACAAATCGTCGAAACTACCACTGGTTCGGAAAACAGTATTCTACCCAGCAGACACCGGCAAGAAACTCGTGTAGTTGCTTTAACAGATGCACTAACTAACAGATATGAATATATTCTTACACATAAGCGGTCACTGTGTCAGACGCAGCGTCATATACCACTGAATGAAACTGGTTGTTAAAAAAAAACAAAATATTACCGATAAATAGGTTTTTGTCCTTTAATTTTTTTTTTGTTTGAACTAACGAGTTAGGATACTTGGCAAATAAGTAGTTATTTGCCAAGTATCCTAACTCGTTAGTTCATTAGTTTAAAACTTTAAAACTATTTTCTTTCGGCTATATACTTTGCCACCCATGAACTTGGCCCAATATTTCACGTTATCTTTTCGTTGGTATAGTGCTAACAGAAGATTTTAATTTACGTTGACACTCACGGGATGTTTGCGGGTAAAAAGTCTCACCGTCGGGCCCACACACGACGTCGATTAGCTGATCGCCGATGTAGAGGCGCACTTGACGATACGACATTACGATGATGTCCGACATATTTTATTAACTATGTTTGCAACTTTTTGTAGAGTATGGCAATTCTATTTGAGATCGCTTTGAATGAACAAAGTTGTAAGGGGATAGGACTTTTTTAAGGAGAAAATCCTTTTTTTTCTTGGGGAGGAGGATAAAATGAAACTAATCTCATAGGAGGATGCAAAATGTTCATATTTATTTGTGTATTAGTATTAATATACTTAGATTTAGACTTAGACTTTTTATAGTAGCTAATTGGTCAGTTACCGGTCAGTACCTAACCCCTCACGAGCTCCGGAAACACTACTCACCGGCAGAAACAGGACCTGGAGTCATTTGGCTGCAGTACTCTATAGGGAGGTCCTTCCACGGACGGGCGGCTTAATTCGAGCGAAGATTCGCTACGCCCTACATTTTTTGGATAGACTAGTTCCAAGATGGGTTCTACATAAGGCTCTTTTTTTAGACGTTACAACAACAGTGTCCTGTATAATTGTCTTATCTTCTGTGTTCATCTTTGTTTGTGTATTAGTGTTAATATGCTGAACTTCAACTGACCCAGTGGCTGAATTGGTAGTGACTCCTGCGAGGAGGATTCAGAAGGATTCGATCTCCACCCGGGCAAAACTATCGTTTAAAGAAACTTTGTGATTTTTCCGTGTCTGGGGGTTTATTTTTATTCAAGTACACATTTATGGTACCCATAACACAAGTGCTTAAGCTACTAAATGTGGGAACGGAGCAATGAATGCGATGTTGTCTGATTTTTTATATTTATGCGTTATAATGTCCAAGAATATGAAACATTTCTTTCTCAAAATGAGATCACCCGAAGAAATCGTACATGACGCCATTTGCACCGGTCTAATAACTTACATTGCCCCTGCTTCTCCGTCGAACAATAAACAAAACCTTTGCAAAACCGATATAAATCCGGTGCTTTCACCGCACAACCTTTTTCGTTTTTCGTAAATCGAGTGCGAGTTTAAATCTTTGGCGGCGAAAAAAATTTTTGTTTAAATTTATGCGCGCGAACCGGAGTGTTTCGACAATGCGCGGTCCCGAAAACGCGAGTGTTAAGATGCGCACTGGACTCGAGATGTTTGTTTTATTTTATTTTTGTTATCTGTGCTAATGAAAACTTCTTTTTTTACTTGACGATTCATAAGTGCTTATTTTCAGTCACTATAAAGGTTTCTTAACATATAAAGGTATTTTTGATTTGATTTGATTGACTATATGCGCAATGCATATTTTAATGTACACATAAACCTTCCTTTTGAATCTTTCCATCTATTAAAGAAAGCCGCATCAAAATCCGTTGCCTAATCTCAAAGATATAAGCATACATTGAGTCAGACTGAAAACAAAAGTGACTTCAGTCATATTCAGAAAGTTAACGGCGATATACTCCCGTTTTTCGGATAACACTTAAAGCCATTAGTCCGTGTAAGAGAAATCTTAACAGCTCATCGGCAACGATATCTGTGCTCAAAACAAATACAAATAATGTACATAATGGTGAATGTTTATCTTGATACTATTTTGTCCTCGACGACCACGATTCTAGGTTCATAAAGACCCACCGGGATGTTCCCTGTAAAGTAAGTGTAAACCATTCAACGTCCTCATAGAAATGTCACTCCGATCATGTCATCACCAAAAAAAAACACACTTTTATTAATCGTCCCAAAGCAATTACCCGCCTTCCACTTAACTCGAGACGATCATGCGAAATAAGTTACGAACTCACTCGAGTAATTATTACCGAACCAGTGATATTGTATGAGAGGTGATATAGTTCGTATGATAAATACGATACGAAATGGGCCGTAGCCTCCGCGGTTGCGAAGGGCACTTGATTTATATGTCTGCATTGTAATATACTGTTTTTCGGTGATCTAGAACGGGCGTGTCTCGATGTGATGTATTGGTCTGGTGACTCAGCTGTGGGTTGGTATACGAGTATCCGATTTCTTTAATCATAATTTAAGTTTCATCAGAGTATATCATCATCATCATCAGCCTATTACAGTCTACTGCTGGACACAGGCCTCTTCAGTTGCTCGCCACCTAGGGCAAACATCTGGAGGATATACCCATAATCGCCACGCTGGGCAAACGGGTTGGCAATCGCAGGGCGTAGCTTCTCGCTCCGGTGACGCTGCTGCCCGTCATCGGTCTGTGGTATTTAGCTACGCCTTCAATTGTGATGGTTAAAGATTTCCTTATAGAAAAGCAATGCAGATATCCACTTATTTTAAATCAGAACACACAGCTCACATGATAAACAGCCCCATAGAAACCACACATGCTTACACATTTCCAGTTGCAACATTTAACTGAACATTTGCAAGCTCACCTTTGTAGCTAAAGACGAGTCGACACAATGTGGAAACAGCATCCGAAGTGAAACCTGCTCGCGAAATCGAATTATTACAAATGCGGCGGGTAACTGCGCGGGCGCACGTAGCCGACCCGGGACGGTCCGGCCGGGCGTAGTGATAGGAGGAGCGATTAGCGGTTACGTAGCAAGAAGATCTTGCAAGCGCCAGCCAGCCAACTTGAGGTGTTAGAGGCTATAGATAGGCGAGCAAAAAAGATTATCGGCTACGATTTTCTATGTGCCGTGAAGGTATAGAACCTTGATCACCGTGGAAAAGCTATGAAATGTTCGGGATTTAACGCGCACATAGGTACCTTGTTTAAAAATACTTTCCGGTGACCACGGCCGTTGTAACACACATACCTTTTTAAACTTAAAGTTTCACCCGGAAACTTTAAGTTTAAAAAAGGTATGTGTGCGTCATATCAGGATTTCATATCTTATGATGCATCGCAAAAGGTATCCCAGTCGAAAAGTAGCAAGCTTTTCAAGTTTCTATCGGTTACATTTTGGGAAGTGTGCGACTGAATTGCATAATTTGATTTCCCCGTTTTATTACTGGACGAGGACTGGGACTTATTCAATAAGTTCGCACGATACGTTTATCTTTCACTTTCTTAGTGCGAATGGCAATATCATTAGGGGAAGCTGTATGTCCATAAGGTGACGTCTTCTGATGAGGAATAATGAAATGATTAATAAGAATAGCAAACATTTCCCTAAGAATTTTAACAGGCACAGTCACGCAGGTCTCTCTTGCCCGTTTTTTAGGGTTCCGTAGCCAAAATGGCAAAAACGGGACCCTTATAGATTCGTCATGTCTGTCTGTCTGTCTGTCTGTCTGTCTGTCTGTCTGTCTGTCCGTCCGTATGTCACAGCCAGTTTATTCCGAAACTATAAGAGCTACGTTATTAAAATTTGGTATGTAGATGTATTCTGTTAACCGCTATAAGATTTTAAAGTAAAATCAGAAAAAAATCCAAAATTTTTGGGGTTCCCCATACATGAAACTGAAACTCAAAAATTTTTTTTTCATCAAACCCATACGTGTGGGGTATCTATAGATAGGTATTTGAAAATGATGTTGAGGTTTCTAACAACATTTTTTTCTAAACTAATTAGTTTGCGCGAGAGACTCTTCCAAAGTGGTAAAATGTGTGTCCCCCCCCCCCTTAACTTCTAAAATTTGGGCATGATAAACTGAAAAAAATATATGATGTGTATTACTATAAAAACTACTAACGAAATTTGGTTTGAATGAAATCTAGACAGTAGTTTTTTTTTAAACGTCAAAAATCAAATTACCTAATTTTGTCATTCAATCAGTGGTACGGAACCCTACGTGCGCGAGTCCGACTCGCACTTGGCCGGTTTTTTTTAATTTATACCACTAGGGTGGCAAAAAGACCGGCTGGCCTGTTACTCTACAATTAAAATTCATCAAGTCCGCTACACTCCTCACTAAGCCACCCACCTCTCCTGCTCACGTACAACTCGGGAGCGTTACAAATCATACGGGAGACATCGTCCTCAAAAGTGCGCCGACGGCTCGCCTCTCCGTAGTGCTAAAGGTCTCGGGTGCACTGTGAAATAATGTCGTCTCTGTATGGAGATTTAGACTTTTGGATACGTGCGCCTTGTGGCAGACAGGTGGGAGACACGTTCGTTGTATGGCTTGATAGGACACATTGAACAAGAACTTACGATCTTAATTTTACTTTAAAATGTAAGGTAGGTACTGACTTACCTAGTTTTTTTACTAAATTTTACTTATAAATTCATAGGTCTAGGCATAGTTTGAAATTAATGAAAGAATTTACTTTTATTGAACTTCAACTTAACTTAAAAAAATCGATCTTATTTTATTTAATAGACACACGTAAGGCACAGATTGGTCTAGATAGAGCTTTGTTCTATGTATATTAGCATAGCACAGTGGCTTCCTTAGCAGCAGGCTTATTTATTTATTTATAAAATAAACACACAGCACATTACCATACATTTAACTTAAAGTTAAACAAAAACTACTAAGGTAAACGCTCCTATTACGGAGGTATTTCGCAACATTCGAAACTAGGAGACAAAAATAAGCATTTGTAAGTATTTCTAAATGTGCAAAACCACTTCATCGTCAAAAGTGGTTATTATATTTTGTATTTCTATTGATTTTGTGTTTCTTTTGATGTTAGTTTTTTTATAAAAAAATATTTAAATAGCCGAGTCGATTGTTCCTAATTCGGAGGTATAATTTCGGTCAGTGCCTATTACGGCGGTAAACGGTTCCTAATTCGGAGGGTCAGAAACAAATAATGTTACGTACATTAAATAATATAAAATATGTGTTAGTAAAGTAAATTTACTTTACATACAATTGTATGTAAGGGAGCGACCTATCACCTTATCGTTCCAAGCCATCCTCACCTGCCCGTGGTGCATCCTGCCGAACAACAAACGAGGCTCTGGCAAACCGACTGGTGGCGGTTAAACCATCACGATAGAAGGCGTAGCTAAAAACCACAGGCCGATGACGGGCAGCAGCGTCACCGGAGCAAGAAGCTACGCCCTGCGATCGCCAACCCGCCTGCCCAGCGTGGCGATTATGGGTATGTCCTCCAGAAGTTTGCTTTAGATGGCGAACAATTGGAGAGGCATAGGCCTGCATAGGCATGCAGTCCACTGCTGGACATAGGTCCAGCAGTGGACTGCAATAGGCTGATGATGGTGATGAAAGTAAATTGTAAGGTTTTCATTCATTGATTTGATAACATTGATTCTCTTTTAATAAAATTTGCAAATATAGCAGCGATCACTTCACTCAAATCACTTGAATTTTCCTTATTCTCCAGAATCTAGCACCCTCTAAATTCTAACAGTGACGTATTAAAATAGATCTCGTTGAAACGAATTATTATTACTATATACAATAAACTACTCGTAGTAAGTAAAAATGTTACATTTTTGGAAAATAGGTTTTATACCCCGGTTCAAAGGTCAAAAGTAATAATATTTTTTCTAGATACTTAATACAACTTTGGTTTTGATGCAACACTTAACACAACTGTACTATTCTCCATACTATGATGGGCATTCTTCTCTTTAAATAACATTATTTACATACATTGTTAAGTTTTTAT
Source organism: Conogethes punctiferalis (assembly GCA_031163375.1). NCBI lineage: Eukaryota > Metazoa > Arthropoda > Insecta > Lepidoptera > Crambidae > Conogethes > Conogethes punctiferalis. The sequence goes on along the minus strand of CM062089.1, from coordinate 1,055,751 downwards.
CGCTTTTGGTTTTATTAAATAAGAATCTTTTTATTTATTTACTGAACCCTAAAACTTGTAATTTTATATTTTATGAATAGCGCCATAATAGGAACCCATATAACCTAATACGGTGTTACCTGAAAATAACTACCACCGTAATAGGAACACTACTCGTGTTATAATGTTCCTAATTCTGACCCATCAAAATTTCGATAAACAAAAGAGTGTAAATGCATAATCACACGATAACAGTTTTTTGGCTCAGTGTGTTAAATTTTAGTCAACAGTTATACAAAATAAACGATTTGTGATCGATTAAAATACAGCTTTTTATTTTACCGCTTCTAAGAAACCAACATTTTATGCTCAACAATTTTCATATTTAACTAGATTTCTAAGAAAGATAGCATACCGCAGAATATGGTCCTTAATTTAAAAGATTAATGATTATTTCAATAAAACTTGGAACTAATTCAATAAGTTAATAAATTAAAAGTTATAAACAATTAAACATGTCCAGTATATTTCCTAATTCGGAGGTATACCACCGTATTAGGATCAACCTATAAAATTTGTATCCTTTTACGGTGGTATTTTGTTTATTATTTTTTTTGGGTAAAAATGAGTTTAAAATATGAATTAAGCTATTTAAATAGCTGCTGTAATAGTAGGAAAATGCAATAAATAACACACAAACGAACTTGAACGGGTTATTAATACGAAAAGCTTAGTTTATAAATGTTGGTGTACTTTCATTTGATGTTGCGCGTTTGTATGAAAACCTCTCTCACATCGATGTCGTTACACTAATTGATTGATTTTGTTGTGTTGTATATGTGCTATACTTGCAAAATTCGGTCAACTGATGAAGGAATAGATTTGGAATAAATAGTATACATTTTGGTGCACTTATACTGAATAAAATAGGAATAAAACTCGAAAATAGAAATACCACCGTAATAGGTACCGATTTTGACTACCTCCGTGATAGGGACACTTACCAGGTTTTGGGATTCATGGCCCTAGTAAGTATTACGGTGAATTAAAGATAACGATTAGAATGTAAAATCTTCCTTGAAATACCTGACCAAACCTTTAAAATTCCTCCAAACTAAACGATAAGCTTCAATATAGGTACTATTACATCAATAATCATAATACACTTATTCTTTTCCACCATTACTTTATGTGACACCCCAAAAGAAAGTATTCAACGTACAAGAACACCTAATTGATGTAGAAAATGCAGAGCTTAAACTGGAGCCTTCAACAAAAACCGCGACAAATTGAGCGAGACCATTCAACTTGCAGACACCGACTGAGACGATTTAAATTGTAACCATTTTCAGAAACATTATAATTATCATTTCTATCATCATCATCATCATCAATTATGATGATGTTGAATACATCAGCCTGCACGTCTACTGCTACTTGCTAGGCACATTTGACTATCCCGATGGCTCACTTTTAAGAGAGGTAGGGCATAGCGACTCTTCGCTCGAATTGAGCTGCCCGTCCGGGGAAGGACCTCCACCCTATAGAATACCACAGCCAAATGACCTCCGGATCGTGTTTCTGCTAGTGAGTAGGGTCTCCGGAACTCGTGGGGGGTTATGGTTGGGCCGGCATGGTAGTGGCAACTGACAGGTAACTCACCAGTTACTTGCCAGTTGTCACAGTGACTTGGGCTTCTCTTTCGCTTTCCATGAGGTGTAGGGAAGCCATTATGTCGAGCTATTATAAAAAAAAATATTGTTAGGGGATACGCATGCTCACGATAAATGCATTTTGTGACAAATTAAAATACTCTCGGGTGAAGTCGCAGACAAAAGCTATCATTTAATAATCTCTTTAAAACCTCTTACTTATGTAAACAATAATTGAAGTGCCATAATTAATTGCCCGATTTTAACATGTCTGATTGATGTGCTTCAAAAGTTGCACCATTAAATCGTAATCTGGTCCAGAATGGATGCGATTTTAAGCGGTTTTTCGCAATGCGTTTGATTGTACTCTTAATTCGAGGTAACAGTAGGTAATTCTTGAAGAATAATTTTGTACAGGAATTGGCGAAATTTATTATGAACAATCAAAGAGCAATTTGCTGGGGTATGGCGTGCTGAATAACTCGTCTTGATACGTTTAAGAAGGAAAAGATTTTATGAAATTAAAAAGTATGAAGGGGAGTTGTGTCTTGCAACAGGTCAATGTGATGGTTGACAGTTTTTGTCAACGTACATATCAGACATGGACGTAGAAATTTTTTACGTCCATGATCTCAGATCAATAAAATTCAAGATTTTATCCTTATCTTCAGCAGTTCTTCTTCTTCTTCTTGGCCTATGTCCAGCAGTGGACTGATGTGGGCTGATGATGATGATGATGATCCTTATCTTCTTGATAGTTGAAATCTTCCACAGTATATTTTGCGCGCAATTTGCTGCCACATACTATGGTTCTTTGGAATTACCTTCCAGATGCGACTTTTCCAAATGGATACGAATTAGAAACGAGAAGGGTAAAAGCGTACTTGACAAATTTTACAAGGGCCGGCAACGCACCTGTGACTTTCCTGGTATTGCGGTGTCTATGGGCTAAAAACGGTCACTTTTAACTATCCGCTCTTTAAACCAGACAATTAGGTTCGATACAGATGCAGACCCCAAATATAGAAACATTATTTTAAAAAATACACCGCGTTAAAATGAATAGTTCTTGAGAATGACAACTATCGACCTATCATAAAGATATTCTTAAACGACCATCTCACACAGAAGTAGAATAAAATCAGCATCATATATATGTAGGCACGTAAGTGGGTATGTGGATTTATAGTAAACAGCCAAACATATCTACAATTAGCTGTGCTCGCGACTTCGTCCGCGTGGAATAGTTGTTTTTTCCCCGTTTTTTTTTTTACATTTTCCATTATTTCTTCGCTCCTAATAGTTGCAGCGTGATGTTATATAGCTTAAAGCCTTCCTCGATAAATGATCTATTCAACACAAAAATTTTTTTTTATCTAAAACCCAGACCAGTACTTCAGTAGTAGTCCATTCGGACCTGTAATGCCTGAGATTAGCGCGTTCAAACAAACAAACTCTTCAGCTTTATAATATTAAGTTAAGATTAAAAGTCAATCATGTTCAAAATGATGTCAACATCCTATACATGAAACTCATTATTTAAATCGAATAGAAGTACAAAAATATAACATTAATGAACTTTTAAAATATTAGTTATAGTTTTGATACGAAACCAGGTAAACTAAAGAATATTACAGTTTAAAAAAATATAATGTTTTTTTTTCAAGGTACAGTATTTGTACCCTTGTATTTATTGTTTGTTTTTTAACTTTGAAGTAAAATTGTTAATAACATTATAATGTACTTAGCCTGAAATAAAGAATTTGAATATAACTTACGTGCTGTTATATTATCTTAAGCTGACTGTACTAGGAAACACACCTAGTTCGCATCGCGGTAGTGGACCTACCGCGATGCGAACTAGGTGTCCCCTTACCTTAAGACATCAACCAGTGCTGAAATAAACACTTCTAATAAACACCACTCCGCCTTACAATGTGATCGCCATAACCGACAATAAAATACAATATGCCGTGGCCAGCTCAAAGCCTCGGAGTAAAGCGCTCGCACACAATAGCACTTTTGAGCGCAGTCGGTTAAACCAATTCCGTGCTAGATCTTTCTTCGTCGATTTTATTGGTTTCAGAGCGTAGTGAAGCAGGTTTGTTACGGTCGGCATAAAAGATTAAATAAATAAATAACTCAAGACATGCCACGCTGGGCCACACAGCGCCATCTAGCCACAAACTAAGCCGAAACTTGTACTATGGGTATAGACAACTGTATAGACGGTAAACTTACTTAGATACATATTTTTTTTGTAAATAAATACATATTATACATAGAAAACACCCAGACCAATACAAACAGACATGTTCATGCACACAAATGTTTGTAATGTGTGGGGATCGAACCCACGACCCTTGGCTCAGAAGGCAGAGGTCACTACCAATTGAGCCACCGAGCCAGTCAGATTATTAACTGAATATTATACAGATATTAACTGTATCTGACTATTAATCCGAAAGTTTGTTTGGATGAATTGAGATTTGTTTTAGAGAAATACGCTATACTCCTTTACGCCAAAAAAAACTGGATCATATTGAAAAAAAGACTTTAATTTATAAGACTATTAATATTTCTTATATTACCCCAGAGAAAATTTGTAAGTTAGTTGTTTGTTTTGTTTGTAAATTTGTAATTATGTTGGTAAGTTTTCCGACATTTTTTTTATTGTAACTCGACATAATAGCTTTCCTACGCCTGATGGTAAGCGAATAAGAAGCCTAAACAGTGCAAGGCAAGGTTGGTTAGTTACCTGTCAGTTGCCATCGCCATGCCGGCCCAACTCTAATCCCTCACGAGTTCCGGAAACACTACTCGCCGGCAGAAACACGATCCGGAGGTTATTTGGCTGCGGTATTGTATAAGATGGATGTCCTTTCCCGAACGGGCAGCTCATTTGGAGCGAAGATTGGCTAAGCCCTACCATATCATCATCTAAACTGAATCTGTCCACAAATCGTTGTTTTTTTTTTGTATTTAGAATGCGGGGAAACTAACAATCGTAAGACCCCGTTCAGATGATAAGCGTTTAACGCGCGATTAACGGCTCTTTAATACCACAGACCGATGACGGGTAGCAGCGTCACAGGAACGAGAAGCTACGCTAAAAAAAATTGTTGTTATACACGCGAACAAAGTAGCGGGCATAGCAGGTAGCTAGTATTAAAAATTCTTTGTTTTTTTTCTGCTAACGCTACCAGTGCAGTATGCGGAGCGAACGCACCCAAACAATGATGCGTTATTTATGCGCGGTACCGTCGGCAGCACAACTCGTATACACGCGGTTTTATCGCAACGTTCCGCTAATAGAAACTAGTTTATGCCAACGGTTTTGCTCGTCAGAGCGCCTCAGATAGAAGTCTTTCATATTGGGTTTTGTCTTAACTGAAACAGAATATTCATACACCATCATCATCATCAGCCTTTATAAATCCACTGCTGGACATAGGCCTCTCCCGATGTTCGCTACTTTGATCGATCCTGGGTTTCTCGCATCCAGCACTTGCCAGCCGTTCTGCGCAATTCGTCATTCCACCTGGCCTGAGGGCGTCCTACACTAGATTTGCCGAGACGCGGTCTCCACTCCAGAACTCGTTTACCCCAACGGTTATCGGTTCTGCGGCTGATGTGTCCAGCCCCTGCTACTTCAGCTTGCTGATCCGGTGAGCTATGTCAGTGACTTTGGTTTTCCATGAATTTGGTTCTCCATACAACATACAGTTTACTTAAAACTAGGTAGGTACAAGAGAGGTAGGGCATAACGAATCTTCGCTCGTATTGAGCCGCCCATCCGGGGAAGGACCTCCACCCTATAGAATACCGCAGTCAAATGACCTCTGAGTCGTGTTTCTGCCGGTGAGTAGAGTTTCTGGAGTTCGTGAGGGGTTGGGGTTGGGCCGGCTTGGCAGTGGCAACTGACAGGTAACTGACCAGTTAGTTGCCCGTTGTCACAGCGACTTGAGCTTCTCTTTCGCTTTCCATCAGGCGTAGGGAAGCCATTATGTCGAGCCACTATATACACTATATAAAAAAAAAAGTCTGTTGTACAATTTTAGGAGTTTTTATTGCTAAAAGCGTTCTTGAACTAAACAGAATTTTTAATGAATGAATATATAAAGAATAAGTAACATATACATTTTGACTGGCTCGGTGGCTCAATTGGTAGTGACCCCTGCGCCTTCTAAGCCAAGGGTCGTGGGTTCGATTCCCACCCGGGACAAACATTCGTGTGATGAATACTTGTGTTTGTTCCGTGTCTGGGTGTTTATAATTTGTATCTAAGTATTTTATTTGTGGTACCTTCGTTGTTCTGATACCCATAACACAAGTGCTTAAGCTATTTACTTTGGATTAGAGCAATGTACGTGCTGTAGTCTGATATTTATTTATATTATTTATATATATATATGTATACATAAACATATTATTTTACGTGTAATGCCGCGAGTTGCAGCTAATATACATATGAAATATTTATGCTTTTAGACATCACGTACAAATCCTTTCTATACTTTAAACATTACTAGAACTGCCTACAAGTATCTAGTATACCTAATCACCATCTAAAATCTGAACGTTCAACAGAAAAAGCACACCGTTTGAAATATGCATGTATTCAAATATTCTGCCTTACCTCTCGGCGTATAAGATACATGTTTCAATTACACTTAGACTTATGGCTAAAGTATGATATAAACGCGGGCTATTGGCCCTTAACAGGTTAACATATTAGTCTAGTTTATAAAAAGACGAGATTCTAGCCAAGAATAGGCGTGTGCCACTTGGCTCTTTGGGTTTCAACCAGTTTTACGTTTAGAAAACGTTGTTGATACTTTTGTTTGGGTGGCTTGCGAATTTTTTTTAATGATAGAGGGGGCAAACGGGCCTGAAGGTCACCTGATGGTAAGTGATCACTTCAGTTAATAGACACCGCTAAAGCAGAGGAGTCACCGGTGCGTTGCCGGCCCTTGAGAAATCTATAGGGTCTCATTTTGAAGATCCTTAAGTCATCATCATCAGCCTATTGCAGTCCACTGCTGGACATAGGCCTCTCCACTTAAGGCAAACATCTGGAGGATATACCCATAATCGCCACGCTGGGCAGGCGGGTTGGCGATCGCAGGGCGTAGTTTATAGCTCCGGTGACGCTGCT
>CM062089.1:820923-1048862 GCA_031163375.1 Conogethes punctiferalis | reverse complement strand
TTGCTATTGTTTATTTCAATGAAAAAAGGAAAAATACGTGTTTCTCAGCCTTCGAATCAAATGTACCTTCATGTTGTTTCTAGCATCCATTAATTTTAGCATTGTAAGCGTGTGTTTAGGTTATATTAATTGGTAGAAAATATGAGAGGTCCTTCCTAAAACACCAACAATGTATGAAATGTTTAGCTGAAATAATTGATTTATCCGAAGCGAAGCGAGGAGCGGGCTGCTAGTAGCCTTTAAATTTAGACACGATTGAATTTGTACTTAACGTACGTATTTAAATAAGTACAGCCCTTTACGTCTGGTATCTCAGTTCACACAAACAAGCGAACTCTCGGAACAGGCCTTGAAAAGTAACTTGTCTTCGCCTCATGCTCATGACGTCATCAATCATCATCTTTTGACGCACGGGATTTCTAAAATAACATTGTACGAAACAGTTATACAAACAAACCTACATTTTCTTTACAGACCAAATTTATAAGTCACGAATTCATTATAACCTAGAAACCAGATGACGGAACTGAGATGTTATTTTGATGATAATGGAATGTAAAACATGCATATTGATGTAGATCAGATTGATAAAAAAATACCTTTAAAGATATTCTCTTGATAATGTTTTATTGCATTACTGTAATACGGTTTTAAACGATTTTATATGTTAAGAGATAAGTAATGAATGTATCCGATAAAGCGATGAACAATGTAAACGATGACTTTTGCTATTTTAGCATCATCATCAGCCTATTATCTTTATTTTTTATCTCTACTTTTAAATAAAGAGCGTTCAGGATCGCCTCACTCCACCGGATGGTGAGCGGTTGTGAGATCCCAATGTTAGTCGACTACTTACAGTGAGATGCCGTTTCACGTTCCGCCTAAAGAAACCTGGATTGTAAGAGGAGGGAAACACATGAGCTGGAAGGGCATTCCATGATTTAACGTCACGTTATTTGATGTGTCACGGGGCAGAATTGAGAAACTAACCTCTTGGTGTGCTCCACTATTTGTCCGAATGGTATGCGGATGACAACAGCACGTGTTGTTCGGGGGAGAAAAGGACAGAATGAGATTAGTTGGAATAATGTAGGTCATTTTATAGGTAACTAGCTGTGCTCGCGACTTCGTCCGCGTGGAATAGTTATTTTTTCCCCGTTTTTAGGGTTCCGTAGCCAAAATGGCAAAAACGGGACCCTTATAGATTCGTCATGTCTGTCTGTCTGTCTGTCTGTCTGTCTGTCCGTCCGTATGTCACAGCCAGTTTATTCCGAAACTATAAGAGCTACATTATTGAAATTTGATACGTAAATGTATTCTGTAAACCGCATTAAGATGTGAAAATAAAATCAGAAAAAAATCCAAAATTTTTGGGGTTCCTCATACATAGAACCGAAACTCAAAAAATTTTTTTTCATCAAACCTATACGTGTGGGGTATCTATGAATAGGTATTTAAAAATGATGTTGAGGTTCCTAACAACATTTTTTTCTAAACTAAATAGTTTGCGCGAGAGACTCTTCCAAAGTGGTAAAATGTGTGTCCCCCCCCCCCCGTAACTTCTAAAATATGGGCATGATAAAACTGAAAAAAATATATGAGGTGTATTACTATAAAAACTATTAACGAAATTTGGTTTGAATGAAATCTAGACAGTAGTTTTTTTTTAAACGTCATAAATCAAATTACCTAATTTTTTCATTCAATCAGTGGTACGGAACCCTACGTGCGCGAGTCCGACTCGCACTTGGCCGGTTTTTTTACATTTTCCATTATTTCTTCGCTCCTAATAGTTGCAGCATGATGTTATATAGCCTAAAGCCTTCCTCGATAATGGTATATTCAACACAAAAAGAAATTTTCAATTCGAACCAGTAGTTCCTGAGATTAGCGAGTTCAAACAAACAAACAAACTCTTCGGCTTTATAATATTAGTTTAGATATTTTTGGCTTCATTCGATTGAATGTGCGAATTGTAGCTAGCTATTAAGATTGCAACAGGAGGCATAGAGATGGCAACAGAGAAATAGCAGATTTGGTTACATATCCATTGCCGCGGTAACTTAGACTTTTCACTTTCCATACAGGCGAGGGAAAACCAAACAATATTCTGTGCTACCAAAAAAAAAAACAAATTTTACACAGACAGATTCTTTACCGGGCGCATTTGTTAATATGTAACAGTCATTTAGCTTATTACAATAAATGAGTTTTGTTCATCCATAAGTAGGTATGTTACAACATAAGTAACATTCGTATTATGACATTATCATTAGTAAATTAATACATGTTTTGTGAAGTCCACAAATATTAATTACATCATTAGCAAAGTGATGTCATTTCATTGATGTTTTTAAAAAATACAAAAGGCTGCACAAAAATTCTTTTGCTTTTCAAGAAAAAAGAAAAAGTGGGGTTTCATCAAATTACTAATGAGTTTGTTTGTTTCTATTATAATGAGTGATTCTTATATAAGAGATATATTAATTAACTTACTACAGGAGATTTTTTAACAAAGTATCGTAGGTATATTATTTTTTTTTTTTTTAATAAGGAATTCCCCTCAACTGATGGTGAAAGAAAAACCCAAGTTAATGTGACAACAGGCAAGTCACCAGTCGGTTGCCACCGCCATGCCGTCCCGTAAGATGCATCTTCCCGTTTAAAGGATCTCATATCGAAGAAAGGGGGAAGCATACACTGGCAACGAGTTATTACCTACCACATATTAACGAAGCTGCAAAACGCTTGTATGTAAGGGAGCGGCCTATCACTTTTTCGCTCCAAGCCATCCTCGCCTGCCCGTGGTGCATCCTGCCGAACAACAAACGAGGCTCTGGAACTGGGCCGAAAGCGTATCTATCTATTTATCATGAAAAGTCCGAGGAGAATTATGGAATATGCATGAAAAATATTTTCATTCACTTATTTATCTTAAAAAAAGATAAAAAATTACTACGAACAAGGAAAACAAAATCAAAATTGGCTGAAAAATGGGCGAGATACAGTCGTTGAAAGTAAATATATCCATCTCTCTCACGCGAAACAGATTTTTCTATAGAGTTTGTATGGCGGGCATGGTACTTGACGTCATCCACCACGTCGGATCTCTCTGTCTAAGCAATAACTTTAATGCTTTATAACTGGCTTAATAGAAAAGATAGTTTAAAAATTCTTCGATATTAATGTATCCGGAAGATAAAAAATCTCAATAAATCCATAAAAAAAAGTCATGCATATTCCCTATTGTTTGCGGAAAACAAGACACAGTTACATTCCGATGACTAGTGCCGACGGCTCGTCTCATCCGAAAATACGTCGTCAAGATCCACAAACTATTATCTTGAAGACAAACAAACTAGCTCAATGTGTCAGTATGTACTTACTTACCAGCAGGTAGTAACTTTGTGCCGTGTGTCATCGTCAATTCGTGAGATAAGTCTTTTTCCAAATTTCTTGTAAGTAAGGAGATGTAAGGGAGCGACCTATCACCTTTTCGCTCCAAGCCATCCTCACCTGCCCGTGGTGCATCCTGCCGAACAACAAACGAGGCTCTGGCAAACCGACTGGTGGCGGTAAAACCATCACGATAGAAGGCGTAGCTAAATAAGTACCACAGGCCGATGACGGGCAGCAGCATCACCGGAGCAAGAAGCTACGCCCTGCGATCGCCAACCCGCCTGCCCAGCGTGGCGATTATGGGTATATCCAGAAGTTTGCCCTAGGTAGCGAACAACTGGAGAGGCCTATGCCCAGCAGTGGACTGCAATAGGCTGATGATGATGATGAAATTTCTTCTCTTCTCTTTCTTCTTCTTTACTCTCTTAACTGGCCCTGTGGTTTCCAGATTTAGAATAGGACCACCCGTCTCATCTCATGGGTGTCGTGGAAGACGACTAAGGGAATATCAGGAAACGGGCAGCAGCTTTTACCTGGGCACAATTAAAACCTACTGCGGCCACCAACCCGTTTGCCAAGCATGGTAAAGCAAAGGAATTTTTTGGGGGTGGGGATGGGAGAAGGGGTTTCTATGTACAGCTGAACATAAGCATTTTCAATAGATACTTACTTGCATGATTCTGCATTTCTCGCAGCAAGTTCATGCCAACCATATTTCGTAATCTTCTCCCGACCCGAATGCCTCCAACACTACGTTTGCAGAGATTTTTTTTTTCTTTTATAGTAGCTCGACATAATGGCTTCCCTCCCTGGTCTGATGGAAAGCGAAAGAGAAGCCCTAGTCGCTGCGACAACTGGCAAGTAACTGGTTAGTTAGCTGTCAGTTGCCACTGCCATGCCGGCCCAACCCTAACCCCCCACAAGCTCCGGAAACCCTACTCACCAGCAGAAACACGACCCGGGGGTCATTTAGCTGCGGTACTCTATAGGGTGGAGGTCCTTCCCCTGCCGGGCGGCTCAATTCGAGCGAAGATTCGCTATGCCCTACCGCTCTTAACTATACAAAGCAAAGCTAAAATCAGACTTTGTATAAATACCACGTAAAAATTAGCATTCACAGAGGATGTATTATTTCAATATTAATGCGTGTTACCAGTGACATACATCTGACATATTGACAGGCGTAAGTCGTCATAGGGCGAAGGTTGAAGAAGCAAGCGCAAGACTAAAATGGAGTAGAGAGTAGAGCAACTACAAGGAGGAAATTATGCTAGGCTAGAATGCTAGTGGGTCATTAATCACTCATTAGACGAAGGGTGGTGAATAGTGACCAAAACATAGGGGAAGCAAGTCGCAAGACAGTCAATGTTATCTTGCAACATCGACTTAAAAGCCCTCTTTGCATGTTATAAGAGCCAACTAATTCAACTAAGCGACTTTTTGAGATCTGGACTGTTCAGCTAGGGTGGTAGAGTTCTGGGGATAGGGGTATTTGCCCTCCCCGGACCAGGAGTGCCGGCCGCTTATCATCTGCGGCTGGCCAGGGCAGGCAGGGATGTGGCCGTATGCTTCGGCGCTACCCGTGTCCCTGCAACTTGCTGCCCACTGGCATTGCAGGGGGGCTTAGTGGGTATGGCCTCCCATTTCAGGAGGTATGAGTCCCACACACTATGCCGACACGCCCTGGAAGCGGCTTGAAGGTACCTAATGCATTTCCCTCTGAAAAAAAGGGTGGTAGAGTTCACCCAACTGGCAAACACCGTGTACTCGGTGAAACATTAGTGAAGTAACTTCGGTCGAGTTTCGGGATCAGAGTATAACCAGAGCTATCTTACAGGTCAGCATGGCGCAAAAGCAACTGATAAGCGGTTGATAGAAATGAAATGAAAATAAATTTATTGGAGCATATCTACAATTTGGTAGGTCACTTAAGTCTAATTACATGGAAAATAAGGTATGCATCCAAATAGGCTGCCACTCAGCATGTGTCGTGGCGCGGGGGCGCCGCGACGCTGGTTTTCAGTGACACCTTAAACAGAGGAGCGCTACATGCATGGACGAACAATGTTAATAAATGGATAAGTGATGCGAGTACATAATGTGTGTATAGGTTACTTGTCCGTTGTCGTAGCGTCCGACCGAGCCTAGAGTTGTAGTTTTGTCGCTGATTTTGAAAGAAATGCTTAATCAAACCAAAGGTCACGAAATACAAAGCATAGATATTTAATTAGACAATGTTTCTGTACCTACTATTCTAAATAGGGACAGGTAAAGACTGTGAAACTGTTTAGATTAGAAATATTCAAAGCATAGTTATCGACCATGACCAATAAGTCGCCCATGTTTCTGTACCTACTGTAAATATACCCTAAATTACCTGTTACCGTAAGGGTATAAGTTAGCCGGTCAGTGAAACGTCAAAGAAGTTGTTTCTAACAAAAATCAGAATAAATAAATAAATATTCGGGAACATCACATACATTGCCCCGATCTCAAAGTAAGTAGCTGAAGCACTTGTGTAATGAATATCAGAACAACGAAGGTACCATACAATCGAAGGCAAGGAACGAATGCATCACGGGCAGGTGAGGTTCGCTTGGAGCGAAAAGATGATAGGCCGCTCCCTTATATCCCTATCGAGTTAATCAATAATTAATAATAATTAATAATTTATTCATTTGTTCACATAATTTAAACAGTAATTTACACATTGCACATTTTAATATACGTATACATAATGCTTTACGATGTATGTTTTGCGTGAATGATTTGTAATATACCTAATAAATTAATTTTTATAAGTTTTTTCTATGTTATAAAGATTTCAAGCCAGAATATTCTGTGACCAATTTAGTCAGCGTAAAAAAAAACTAAATATACAAATGGCCGACAACATACATACAATAGATAACATGTGTGTAATCAGTGATAGGTAGCAATGACCGGGTTATTGCGGTTTTGAGAAGTTTATTTATGTACACGAAATGTTTTATCTTTTCCTTGTCTGTTGTAATATTTCGTAATTTATATTTTCCTATACTTATTATACGACTAAGGGAATATCAGAAAACGGGCAGCAGCGTTTACCCGGTACAAATAATACTTACTACGGTCATTAACCCTATTGCTAAGGTCGGTGACTAAATCAACTCCCCTAAATGACAACAGTCACTGGGGGAGGAAAGGCCAGTAGTGGATGTTTGGATTGTCATATTTTAATCATGAAAGTCGAACTTATAAATCTTTGGTTAATATAGAGCTCTAAGCTCAGACGATCAATTGAGAAAAGTTGATGATTTCCCATAGTAATAATAATTATTATTAATAAAATTTTCGTGTACCTACAATCTAATATCACTCATTACTAAGTATATCACTCATTACTTATTACTCTGTGGTATTACGGTAATTATATTATTATTCGTAATAATGCATATCCTCATATTAGTACATAATTACTATATAATTTCCTGTGAAAGTACATTTGAGTAATAAGCAAGTTACAGGAATAATGGTAGGTAGGTAATATAAAAAATCTGTCATATTTCTTCCTATGCCATTATTATCCTTTGATGTTATTTTAGCTGAATCAAAATCAAAACATGGTATTTTTTTATTGTGTAGTAGTTAGCCTTAGCTTTCTAACCAAGAGGCTGGATTTCCGGGTGGCTCATTCTGGGATACAATCTTATCTACATTGGCTAGACGAAGTAGTCTGCAGTATAAACTACACGACGAAACTATAAGACGAAATAGTCTACTCCTAATTAAAGATATGGTCTACCAGACCATATCTCATAAGTGACATATACCACACAACATACATAAATTGCTCGGATCCCAATGTAAGTAGCTTGTATTAAGGTTTCACGATGAAGGTACCATAAATCTACTATATAAAATAAGTCGGGTTTTCCTTCCTGACGCTATAACTCCAGAACGCACGAACCGATTTCCACGATTTTGCATTCGTTGGAAAGGTCTTGGGCTCCGGCTCCGTGAGGTTTATAGCAAAGGAAATTCAGGAAAAAAATTTTAACAGCCATCTCGATGGTTTTTAACGAAACTTGGTACAATTCTTCTTCATGCTCCTGGGCAGGTTATAGTATAGTTTTCAATGAAATGATGGGAAAACGGGAGATTTTTTTATCTGTATGTTTGAACGCGCATCACGCAAAAACTACTGCATGGAATTTAATGCGGTTTTCACCAATGTGCTGCTAGAGGTCTAACTTAAAGTTTAGAACCATTTTATGGAAGTCTGTTTTTTTAAACACGATATCCACGTGTGACGCCTCTGGCACAGCTTGATTAATATAATGTAAACTTCACACTTTAGTCGTCAGTTCTCAGATTCGAGTTCTCCTGACTCGTCTCTATTATTTTCCTTATTATTGACACTAATAAATCACGAATCCGCAAGTTCGTCTCAGTAGCACCGATATCAGTAATTTCTAAGAACTCTCTTTTATTTAACTAAACTATCTGATGTATCATACTTCCGTTTTCAATATGACGCATCTTCAAAGATTTTATCTTACGTCGTATCGAGATAGTGTAATAATGACGAGATGATGTATAATTAAGGTAAACGAAATGAACTAATTATGATGTCATGTGGTATTTTAGAAGATTTTATTGGAAACTCCAATCATAGATTAAAATCCTATAGGTTTTTGGGTACCAGTGCGTTTGCCCGACGCATAGTAACGTTTGTGAATACTTCCATAAGTTTCGTAACAATTTGTAACCCGATATGTTTAATAGTAAAGTCATACATTTTGACTCAAGATAGAAAATCATACATATTAAGAAGCCAAGGATTGAACAAAATGGTGAAAAATTAAAGAAGCTTATGTCTAGCAGAGATGATGATGCTTGAATCAAAGAGAAAATATTTTCAAAACCCCTTGCTGGAATTACTTACACTAAACACTTCTCTTCAAATAATGCCACATGTGTTTTTTAAGGTAAATAAATTCATTCCAATTCATTCATTCAAATCTACACCATAACATATACACTTAAGTGTAATGTGTATGAGGTTAAGTTAACCTCGTTCACCTACAATTTAATGAAAATAAAATTATTGCCATAAAATTGGTCTCTAAAACATTTTATCATTTCATTAATAAAAGAGTTTCTAGAATTGCAAACAAATTTGATTTCATATCTGATAAACGATAATACAATAAACAACTTTGTTTATTACAATAATATTATAGCGATTATCACAAAACTCCTACGCATTAACAATGCTAATCATAGTTCAGCCACACATTTACCTGAAATATGGCAAATGATAGCAACAATCCGAGTACAGGTAAGCAGAACGCTAAAATCAATTAGTTGATGATCAAAGATAAACAAAGATAAAAGGGCAGGACGCCCCTCTGCGCGTACGCCGGTGAATCATCGAGGATTGTTAGTTGCACTCGGCCTAGTCTACTGCAGAAGTGTCCGGAGCGTCAGTGCGTTCACACGCGTCGTATAGAGTAGCGGCCCCGGTAGTGTGCCTTGCGTGACTCTCGTGGTTTTTATCGTAGCTTCGTATTGTGAAGTGGGTGTGTCGATGGTACAAGTTCGCCTGTGATTACTTGAAGTAATCAAGTGTGTTTTAATTAAGTTGTGTTTAACCTACGTGTAACAAAATGTTTCCGAGGATACAAGGACTGGTGAGTTGTTGTTGTTTTTTTTTTGTTCTAGCTATTGACTTTCTTTACTGAAAACTACGAGAAGTTTTATTTGTAACAAAAGTTTAAATCTAAAATGTATGTATCAAGTTATACATTCACTGGGTAACCCATTGGGTAGTGACCTCTACCTTCTGTACATTACAAAGGGTCGTAGATTTGATTCCCAACTGGGACGAGCATTCGTGTAATGCATTTTTTTTCGTATAAGGCTTTAAACTATAAAAATACCAAGTATTTCTTTTATATTCATGGTATTTTTGTTGTTCTGCTACCCATAACACAAATTCTCAAGTTACTTCAGGATCGGAGCAAATTATTTGTAGTTTTTTTTTTGCATTTTTATATATTATTTTTGTAAACACTTGAGCGAACATGTGATTATAAAATATTAAACGAGTTTATATGTACATAAAGCATTAAACGTACATGCATACATGAGACAGTATTAAATTTAATTGACTTTAATGTTAGGTAATTTGCTATGCGAACTGTTGATAAGTTATTTCAAAATACGGAAACAGATACAGAAGTATTTTACGCAATATTTGCTTAACCTATAGATACGGCAAAAATTAAATGAAAAACAAAGATAGCCATTGCGGAATATATCTTATGCTAACTTAAATGATGTAATAGTGCTAAAACGTACTAAGCTAAAATGGATAGATTTACAGGTTTGGATTGTAAAGCAGGTTTTGGTGAGGTCACAGAACCTGTTCGAAAGAACATGTACACTTGCGATCAAAATTACCATATCAGTAATACAAGAATTGACCCAGTTACTAAATACTGATTATATGGCGCGACGAATTAGCCTATGACAAATATAGTCACGTACGTATTGTGTTTGATTTCACTTCGCGTCTTCGACGGGTTAGTTAGTTAATTATTTAGCTCTTCAGCTACATTCTTGTTGATGATCGTGATCGTTATGCGAAATGAGACGATTTGCCAAACTTAGTACTAGCAGCTAACTAGCTTAGAGTAGACAGTAGCAAAAATTATGTATCATCATTTAAAACAAATGTTTAGGAAAAGAGAACGTCTAATTCTATAATTTAAAAATGAATTACCTACATATCATTATATTGACTTTTTTAAAATTTTGTTATGAATATTTCTTTCAATATTGCAATAAATTAAGGACGCGAGTCTTAATCATAAAGGATATTTTAATCAAAAACTTCACAGGAGTCTTTGTTATATTAGCATTTAACCTTGGTTCTCCAACATGTAAAGAACCTTGCAGGATTGCTCTTTGTTAGCAGCATAACAAAGATAATCTACGACTTCGTTCGGAAAAACTCTACAATTATTTAACTTAACTCGAAAAACTTGGTGCATTTCAAATACTGTACATAGATTATGAACAAGAGATCGTCTTCTACAAAATAACTTAGAAAACATAATAAATACTTTGAATTTTGAATTACATATAAATTAATATTTGTCAAGTAGTAGTACTGAAGACTGAAGTAGTACTAAATGTATATTTAACAATGTTAACTTCGTGATGTTAACTGTTTCATTATTTTATTTTACACAAAAAATGTGTGTTATACAAAAAGGTCTAAGAGACAAACAACTATTAATTATAACATTAAAGCAGTAACTCAATTAACAAAGAGCTAGAATAGCTAGCTAGCTAGCTTTACATTTACATCGATAAATGAATATTCAACGTAGCAAATAAATTAACACGCGTATTTAAGATTGATAAATAACACACACACTAAAGACAGTGTGTATTCAATTACCCTTATCTCAACTTAACCTTTAAGTACAGGACGAATAATTAATAGTTGCAGGAAGAAACAAAATTTCAAGGACACAATGAAAACAGGTAGTCTTTTGTTATTCTTCAAGCGTGTGCACTAAAATAGCCCTTTGACAGTGTAATCACGTAGACAGGTATTCGATTTCGCTTCGCTCTTCAACCTCGAAAGGTTAGGTCAGGTAAAAAAAAATCGACTGTACTTCTTTTTTTAGCAATAAAAATTTGAAAAACAAAGAAGCAGTGATAGGGTTACTTTTTCTACAGACGTGTTATGACAATCAACGACGTACTCGTATATTGGAGAAACCGTGTGGTCTTAAGAGAAAATACCTATTTTCGGAATTTATTTTGCAATACCGATAATACGACAGGTTCCCTTATGTAGTATTATACGTATAAGCCCATTCTAAAAATTCCTATAGTAAAGTATAGGACGCATGCTTCTGCGCTACCCGTATCCCTGCAAGAAGCTGCCCACTGGCGACACAGGGGGGGCTTAGTGGGTATATGCTCTCCCATTCTGGGTAGTGTGAATCCCATAGCCACGCCGACTCCCTCCGAAGATGGCCAAATGGTGCCTCATGCATTCCTTTCCGGCCCCAACTGCCACTTCAGCCTACCAATCCTCTGGGCTATGTCCGTGACCTTGATTCGTCTATGACAATCCAAAGACAATTTTTGCCGTTTGGGAATTTGCCTTAATCATCACGCTTGGCAGCGCATTAGTGTAGGATGAAGATGCCCTCTAGAGAAACCAGTCGACACTAAAATACCACGTGTTCGCAGTCACGTATGACGTCCCCAAGGGTTTCGCATTATCACAAGTCTGAAGGGAAATCTTATTACTCACTGCTCATACGAGGTCGCGATGATTTGCATTGCAAAAATTATGGATTGAGGTCGCCTTATTTATTTAATTAACAATTTCACTGTAATTGCATTTACGTCTTGTAAGTAAGCGAGTGGTTTATGATGAATCGTTTACCTAGGCTTATGTTAAAAGTTATTTTTAGGCATTGAGGCATAGATTTAATGCGAGCATTAAGTTTATTAGAGACAAAAGGTTAACAGTTATGCGTCCAAGGTAAATATTAAAACTAAATGTCATAAGTGTGTATTCATTGTGGCATATTATTGCTTAATACATTTATTTAGGTAATTGTATGTAGTCACAAAACATATTTGATAGAAGACAGCTATTTAAAACATATAAAAATATATATTTTAAATAGCTGTGCGAAATCATTTTTTTTTAAATTCAAAATGAGTTTGCGCTTGACTGCGATTCGCCTGATGGTAAGCGATATCGTAGTCTACGATGAAACGTGCTCACCCAACAAACACCGGTTCACTCTCGCCTTGAACATCGGAAGATTATAACTCTCGGCGAACAAAGAGCCCGGCAAAGAGTTCCATAGTTTAGCCGTTCGCACTATGAAGGACAATGACTTGGATAATGCATGACTAAACTCTCATAAACAATTTTTGTTGAATGTTCTCGTCACTTCCCTTGATTTTTAGTTTAAAGGCTTTTATTTAAAGTATTTTTATAATCAAAGTCAACAACCCCTAGGTTTCTGACCCTAAAGAGGTCAACGAGTTCCATGAAAGAATGATCATGGATCATTAGTCATGTTTATACCCTAATTAAGTCATATCTAAACAGTGATTCAAGGAGCTAAGTAACTTGACGAAATTTTTTACGGGTTAAGTAATGGCATTTTAACGCTAATGAAGCTTATGACTCAAAGTATTAAGACAAAGCTTTCCGAGACTTTCTCCTTTTTTTTTTAAGAGGGGAATGCATTAGGCACCTTCATGCCGTCTCCGGGGGTGGCGGCATGGTGTGTAGGACTCACACCTCCAGTGGGCAGCAAGTTGCAGGGACACGGGTAGCGCCGAAGCATACGGCCACATTCCTGCCTGCCCTGGCCAGCCGCAGATGATAAGCGGCCGGCACTCCTGGTCCGGGGAGGGCAAATACCCCTTCTGAGACTTTCTCCTAGTTTGAGACGATAAAATAAAGTAATAAGTGTGACTGAGTTAATTACTTTGCCAACACAGTATTTTTTTAACCTATTTCAGAGATTAACAACTATTGTCTTAAAAACTCATTATCATCAGCCTTTCTTATAGTTATCGATGCCACTGCAGGGCATAGGCCTTCTCTCCTGATTGCTGTTCATTATGATCCTGCGTTACTCTCATCCAAGTTTACCCCGCTACTCTACATATCGTCTAACCTGCTTTAGCCATCGCCGTGGCCAAAAAAAAAGGCCAGTGATGGTTAACATCAAACCCATCTTCCTCCCCACATCAAACATTCATTTAACATTAAAAAAGATTCATCCGTTGTCAAAAAAGCACAAAAGTCTTCAAAGTTCAAGTCTTTTCTCAATTTACGCACATACGAATCGTTAAGCGTACCATAAAGTACTTAAAATAAGCGTCATATAAAGTAGCATCCTCTTACGACAAGAAATAAAAACGTTTTTTTAAACCCACTTGTCATCTTTTTAATATTTACGATCCATACCAAAGATCCTTAAGATGGAATATTAAAACAGAGGGAATTGCACTTATTGGCGGGAAAAGGGTTGAAGAAAAAAGGCGGCCATTTCGTGAAAATTGTCAACGATTGTAGCACGAATTGGGCAAGAAAAGAAATATCAAAGATTTCATTTCTAACTTTACCGTCTAAGTGTGAGTCAGATGACAAGTAAAGTCTTTTGATGCGGTTATCTGAAACCGCCTAAGGGATTTGTTTATTGTTTTTGTTGAAAGTTTCTTTTGTTTATAGAAATAAAAAGGAATCCTTTTTTTTTTGCACATTTTAATGATGTTCTCGAAGGTATTTCGATAGACATAAGTATAAATAAAGCGCGAAAGGTTTCTATAAATTAAAGACAATTTTGTAAATGCCAAGTTTTTTTTATCTATGGTCTTTCTCTGTCTAATTAATTCTGTATTGTGTGCATATTAGTACCAATAAACGTTTTATTTATCTACATATCTATCTATCTGAGTGAGCCATTTAATATTAGTCGACACAATGCCGTCTTATCATTTTGTTTTTTTTTTATTTGTAGGTATGCGCTTATCGGCAATGTTATGATCTCCAAGAATAATGAACATTTCTTATACCTTAATCACTCTAAAAACATGAATCGAATCTCGCTACGAACAATAGGCAATTTGAAAACAAACCAAAACAATAATTTCTACAATAATAACTATACAATAAGTCGAAATTAGTCATTGGAACTTTCATCAGCCTCAGAACAATGGTACAAAATATTTGTATTAATGGCTTCGTGGAATACATAAAAGTTGAAACTAATCGAACGAAAAAAATAACCATTAGCAAACATTGCTAATTATAATGAGTATCATAGAATTTGCATTAATTTACTAATGGAACAACAAAAATAATGCAATCTATCTATATCTTTAAAGTTTGACCTTTAGGTATTATTATAAATTACCCGACTCTAATTATAAAATTACCAGATAATATTAAACTGATAAAAAGTTACGACGTCGCGTATTACTCTTACTTACCGAATATTATTCTTAGTCTTACTCAATATTATAATATATGACTTTTGCTATCAATCGTGTTAGTGAATTATACTTTATCCTAAAAATAACGACTTTTCTTCATGTGTCGCACTTTATACCTCCTTGAGCTCTACTTTCAACAAAGAAAATTTGCATAGGCGGCTAAAACGCATAAATAAATGCTTACATTTACAATGTGAACAACTTTTAATTAAAAGAAGTAAAACTTACTCTAAAACAATGAACTTCAACTGGTTTTAAAATTTTTTCCGGTTGTTCCAACTGGGACGTTAAAAGCATATTTATTAAGGATTTTTCGCGTAAATTAACATTATTTCTCGTATTCATTGTTGTTTTTTATAATACATTGCTGCCTCAACCCGGCCTATTGTGGTTTCCTCTTTTAAACTAGAGTTCATTGCTTAGTTCCGTTGTTTCCAGGGTCTGAGGTCCTCTCGTATCTTTTCTTTGCCCAAATAGACATGGGAGGCACTTCTCCCTACACGGAACCTCCCTACCTACTCCTCTGACTTTTGATAAAATCCGCTCAGTACAAATTGACTCCGCTCAAGGTTTTAAACAGGTATTTATTTAGCTTTTTACTTGAGTAATAATTGACAAAGTTTTCTATTACAAAATATTACACAAAATTAAACAAAAAAATGTTGTCTTTAAAGAGAATAAAATTCCTGAAAGCAAAAATCAGTTCACCTTAAACGTCGGAAGATTTATATCTCACAGGAATCAAGGTACACAGCAAAAAACTCCATAGGTGTTATACGTATTAAGTTGCATTGACGTAAGCGGTTTATCTGCGACATCAACAAGGTTTTCAATAACATTATGAACCGGTTCAATTAAATAAATTACTTGTTCTTATTGTGAGATATCGACTTAGATCGCGAGGTGTGTTTGTTTTGTTTAGAAACTTGTTCTAAAGTTTGGCAGACATGCCATACCTAGACGATATACGTCTAGCCACTAAATGGCGTTCTGGCCGAATTCAGTCAGGAACCAATGGGGCTTTTATTGTGTTGAAATACCATTTGAAGATCCGTTGCGAAAACTGGCTAGGGAAATTTTGGAGGCTAAGTTACAAAAGAGTTTATGTAAAAATTACAGACAAATTAAAAAAATCTATAGTAACTATTTATCTACTAATGTCTACCCCAACAACAACATCATAAAGACATTACATCTCTCAATCTTTTTCTAACACATCAAACTAAAGGTAAACAACACTTCAATGTTGCTAGCATCACGCGAGTTAAGGTCAAGTGCCAGCCTAAAATATGAAAAAACGCAATTAAAGTGACCTATTACCACAACGACGGTACCTTTTTTGTGCGCATTAAACCTGGCGTACCATTTTAAACATACGTCTACCAACGAGAGTCAGTAATGATGACGCAATACTACACTTTTTGCTATAAAATCTCTATCGTTTAACTCGCAACTTCCTACCATAGCTTATGCCATATCTCAGTTAATGAAAGCCACAACTTATACCGAATCGACAACCCAAGATATGTAGGCAGGATGTGTGGGACCACTTCCCTTGTGCAGTAATGTTGGCAGACATTTTATTATTTCACTTACACGGGTATATGGTTTCAATGGGGTTTCGAAAATAATATGACTCTAGACATGCCGCTTTAATGATTAATTTCATACGTATCATTAATTAACATACATATCAACGAACTGTCAGTCTCCTTAGTCAATCTGGTTTCCTCTACCCGAAGGTTGTCTGAAAAAGTACCTACCCGAAATTGTACTTTGTGTTGTTTGTAATGTGTTTTCCTGTAATGGCTGTGTTTTTGTGCAATGAAGAGTTTCTATCTATCTAACGAAAACACATAAATTTAATCTAGATCTTGTTACAATTTCGTTACAATGGGAGAGAACATTGTTTTCACGACGTAATTCAAATGTGAGGAAGTCAACCGTAACGTTAATTAATACTGTAGTCAAATTATATGCAAATTAATGAAATTTGCATGCTTAAGTGTCGACAAGTCTGAGGTATATACCTGTTCCATCCAATTATTTCATTCGGTTTCGCTAAATAAACCTTCGAATATATTAAAATAAGAAATTAGAGATGATAATTAAGGATTTCCCTTATCTCATCTTCCGTCTTCCGCCACATATCACGTGCATGCCTAACTACAAAACATTCCTTCGCGAACGAAATAGTTCGGCAACTTTGCACATGAGTTTCCTACTTCCTTTGCTACATATGAGATCCTTTGGCAGCAATTTACCAAAAGCCGGTGGCAACTGACATGTGGTTTGGTTACTTTTCTGTTGTCACATTGACTTGGGCTTCTTTTCCGGTTCTCGTGGAGAAGCCAAACTAACAATGCTAGTGTTTAAGACAAGATGAAGAGACAAATATAGACAAAGTAACTTTCGCATTAAAGAGATACAAATATTTTTCGAACTCTCGGCTAAGTAGCCGATGAATGATTTCCATAAGGAACATTAAACGAAAACAAAATAGGGAATTCCTATGAACGGAATTATTCACTCAATATGTTAGTTTGCTTACCTACTGATAACGTTGGACTTATTCAAACGTTTATTATAAAGCGTCGTTCAATATGCTCAATGTATGATTAATCGTAAACCTGACTTTGTGCAAGGTGCATTTTGCATGTTGGAAACGAATATGGAAGTTCCCGACTTCGATCTCAGTGGCTAACTAACCAGTAATCTTTAGCCTTTCTTCACTGCTGGACATAGGTCTCTCCATTGTTCACTGCGTTCGAACCTGGACTTCTCACATAAAGCATTTGTCAGCCATCTTGTGCAAATCCTCACTACACCTGACCTGGCTTACACTACATTTGCCGAGAAGCGGTATCCACTTACTGTCTTTCTGTCGTTCGTGTTCCCTTAATTGTACATTTAAGTGTTATAATGTATCTGTGACCTGTTTGGGTAGCCATTTTTTTCATATAACCGAAAAAAGTTCACGTGATCAAGATAAACACGTTTCTAAATCAGGTTTTGAAAGGGTTAAAAATTGTATTCCGATATCCGAAGCCACAATAGCATACGCTTTGAAAATCATCAACAAGACCATTAATTAACGAAGGCTATTCACCTGGCCAGTTGAAAGCCATACGAGGTCTAGATATTGGCTTCTTTTTGTTCAGTCGGTCTGAATAGAAAAACTGGTCATATGTGAAGCGAGGTAAGCGACGCGAGATAATTAGTTGCATCCTGTGGGAGCAGTTCGGTTGACAGGTGGACACTGTATAGTCGACTATGTAGACTATAAAGTAGTTGGATCGGTGTAAAAAATATTGGTTGCTTATTACTAGAGAAATAATGCTATGACGACATTTTTTTTCATAGTAGCATTTAATTGATATCGCCGAAGTGTAAGGCCTGAGATGGTTAGGCGATCTGGCCCATCAATTAGAGGATTAGCAGGCTCGTTATGTTGAAAGCTGTGTTTGCTCAGCAGTGGGATCTGTGCTAGATTTATAAAGAACGAAAGAAGAAGTAGCACATTATAGTAGCTTCCCGTCACTTGATAGAAAGAGGGACACTTTTTTTTTTCCCCCCGGTGAAAATGCATTTGGGCATACTCGCCGCTTGGGGGAGCGGCGGGTTATGTGGGACTCATCCCGCCTCGAAAAGATGGAAGTGAGGCGGGAAATACCCACTAAAAACACCGGTCCGTCACGCGCCTATGGGGATGATGTCACGGGACCCGGTGTAAGAAAGAGGGACACTGCCTCAACAGATCTTATGAGACTAAATCGGCTGAACTAAGCGTAATCTGTCTATCTGTTTATACTAAAGCTGAGTATTTTGTGTATCGATAAATTTAACTGACAGCGAGGCACTTATCAAATTAGTAATATAATATTGAGGTTTACAATGTATTTGGTAACTCACTTACCCCCTCCGACAGCAAACAGAATTACCAAAACATTCTGACATTATTGAATGGGATTCACTTAATGCGTCAATACCAACGTTAGCACATGTTTAAAAGCGGGATTTACCTTAGTAATAGGTATTACGCAGTATGTTAGTATGGCTATAGAACAAAATCTAAATGTTGTATAAGGAAAAAGGGAACATAATCATACAAAAATAAAGTGAATCATTGTAATGACGATTTCAACATAAAATATGGATAAACGGTTGAATTCGCTATAAAAATACAAATATAACTATCTAAACGTGTTAGTAATCTTTAAAAAGATAAGAAAATGGCGCAGGTAGTTTTATAACGTACAAGTACAAACCCAAACACAAGAAAAGTTACTTAATGTACATAGTTTGTAAGAGTTACTTATTAATAGCATATGTCGAAATACCGACGAAACGCGCCATGTTCGGAGTTTCCTTGGTTGATAGAATCCGTAACGATGCCATCTGCCAAAGAACTAAGGTAACTGACATTGCTCGCCGAATTTGCACATTGAAGTAAAAATAGGCAGGTCATCTATAAAGACGCTGCGATGGACGATGAAGTAGGAGGGTGTTGGAATGGACACCTTGTTTTGCTTAGCGAAGTGTAGGACGGTAACATGGTGAAACGATGACTTGAGAAAGGTGGCTGAAAGGATGCAGATTGCCCAGGATCGGAATGAATGGCGTTTTCTGGAGGAAGCCTACGTTCAGCAGTAGACTGCAATGGACATATTTATTGATGTCATAATATCAGAGACTAAAAAGCTTAAACACTGTTGTTACGTGAATCAAAATCCACTATAATTACACATCCTACTAATATTATAAACGCGAAAGTTCGTTTGGATAGATGGATGGATGTTTGTTCCTCTTTCACGCAGAAACTACTGAACGGCTTTTAATGAAACTTTACAGGAATATAGTTTGTACATCAGATTAACACATAGGCTATGTTTTATACGAATATTCACGCGGGCAGCGGCTAGTTTTAACGTCTAAATGTGGAAAGAACAAAACACCCTCAACATTATTTGGAATCACGAACATCCCTCTGCCGTACAGTAAGCAGTCGAGTCAATCAAAAATGTAGTTACATTCTGTTCCTTAAACGAAGATTCAAGGCGAACGTAATATTTGCTGCCACTATTTGTTTTGATTTAGCCGAGGCTTTTCGCGCGCTTCTATTACCCAAATAATTCTTCGAGACAGGATGGCGGATGAAATAACCACGATAACGGTAAATGTGCAACGAATTTATGTTGTTACCCATTTTATGTTTGGACGTGGTTTTATAGATAAAAATAAACTAAAGTCGATTGTTGTAGTAAGATTAAAAATGGCTACACATAGGTACCTAATCTTACACCAATTGGGGTGGTCAAATTTAGTACACTTCAGATATGAAATCGAATCAAAATCCATATGACTTAGGGACCTTCATAAAACGAAAGTACATATTTTTAAGAGCCGGCCGATTATGTAACTCCAATAGAATGTAATTGCAATATTTGTGGACTGAAGTGATTACTTCTTTCTTACCATCAGATAACCGCAAAAAGTAGTTATCAGTTATTTTATAAACAAAATTTGTTAAAACTACAAGTGCAATAATCTATCCAACAGTCAGAGCTGAATTAAAATTCTCGTAAACGTACAAACATCGATAACTTTGAACGATAAAAAACACGTCATAACATCCAATGTCAACGGCTCTTCCTTATTTGACAGAAACCCGGCATTGAACACGCATATTACATTGTGAATCGACCGACAAACACGAGAGACCATCGACTTTGTTAGCACACTCAGTATTTTTGAACATTATAAAGAAAAATAACCAGGAAAAGCTAACTCACACCTTTATTTAGGTAAAGGTGAACGGTAAAATTGGTCACCTTGGAACAAAGACAGAAAAGGACGGAGGAAAAAGTTAACCTCCGCTGTTAAGAGAAAGAATGATTGTAATGACAGACAAGTTTTGAATGTGCAGACTAGGATGTTTTGACACGTAGGCGATATGAAAATGTCAAAATCAACGTAAAAAGTGACCTTTTGTATGAGGGTCGGTGTTAGCGCCAAATTCGGCCACGTGACATAAAATCCTTGTCGGCCTTTAGAGACCATAATATCCTTCTCTTAAATAGTTTATTTCAGCAAATAGATTCACTAGTAATACTTTTGCACGTCAAACTTTTTTCCTACCAGCACTTCGACGTGTAGCCTGCTGAGAAGAAGTGCCGCAACAAACTCAACAGTTAGCCTTTTTTAAAATATATAATACAATACAATAATATCGTTTTAAAAGCGCAAGCGAGCAGACTATCATGTCCATGTAATATTGTCATCCATATAATCTTGTACTTTATAATAACCTTTTGACATTAAAATGGACTTGGTATGGTAACAACATAAATTCGTTGCACATTTACCGTTATCGTGGTTATTTCATCCGCCATCCTGTCTCGAAGAATTATTTGGGTAATAGAAGCGCGCGAAAAGCCTCGGCTAAATCAAAACAAATAGTGGCAGCAAATATTACGTTCGCCTTGAATCTTCGTTTAAGGAACAGAATGTAACTACATTTTTGATTGACTCGACTGCTTACTGTACGGCAGAGGGATGTTCGTGATTCCAAATAATGTTGAGGGTGTTTTGTTCTTTCCACATTTAGACGTTAAAACTAGCCGCTGCCCGCGTGAATATTCGTATAAAACATAGCCTATGTGTTAATCTGATGTACAAACTATATTCCTGTAAAGTTTCATTAAAAGCCGTTCAGTAGTTTCTGCGTGAAAGAGGAACAAACATCCATCCATCTATCCAAACGAACTTTCGCGTTTATAATATTAGTAGGATGTGTAATTATAGTGGATTTTGATTCACGTAACAACAGTGTTTAAGCTTTTTAGTCTCTGATATTATGACATCAATAAATATGTCCATTGCAGTCTACTGCTGAACGTAGGCTTCCTCCAGAAAACGCCATTCATTCCGATCCTGGGCAATCTGCATCCTTTCAGCCACCTTTCTCAAGTCATCGTTTCACCATGTTACCGTCCTACACTTCGCTAAGCAAAACAAGGTGTCCATTCCAACACCCTCCTACTTCATCGTCCATCGCAGCGTCTTTATAGATGACCTGCCTATTTTTACTTCAATGTGCAAATTCGGCGAGCAATGTCAGTTACCTTAGTTCTTTGGCAGATGGCATCGTTACGGATTCTATCAACCAAGGAAACTCCGAACATGGCGCGTTTCGTGTTTATCAGATGACTATTAGATACTTAACTATTATATCAGAAATAATTGGAGGACCCATTTGTAATACGATAACAGAAAAGAAACAAAATATCTTATCTATCCGCCTAAATTGTACCACTAGTTGATTGTAATAATAGAATATCTATCTATCTATCTCACGCTTTTATAGGTAAGTAGCACCGTTTAATGGGTTCCCTACCAAGGCAACGAACTTGCCACCTTGCTTATAGGTTTATTGGCTGGCTTACTGACTATAAACCAACTGGACCCAATCGCGACTGAAGCCACTTCACTGCTCTTTCGCCAAGTGTGAATCATGACCCTATTTCTTCTTACAAAAGTAGGCGTATTTACTTATTACGTTAAATTCAAACTACAGTGATAGCGTATGACCGCCTTACCGTCTAATATCGGTCATTGTTTGAATTTTCTAGAAGCCAAGTTATACAGTTGATAGGCACTTCAATACTTTAGTGGTATGTCTATAAATGTTACTATAGGGCAAAGGCCAGGCTCATTGATACGAGATTTAAGTATACAAACGCCGCTGTTACATAATGTAAACAAATCTGTTTACTCTTATGAAAGATCTGTACCATTGTGAAGGAAATTTGTGTTGTAGATTTTTTCCTAATTAACTTTGATTATAGCTTTGTCATCACCGCTCTGTGGGGGAGCGGAATAGTTAAGAAACGCTAGTGGGACGCTCGGGCCTTGGCTTAGGGCGTTGTTGGGATTTCATTATTATCATCAGCCTGCATCTCCACTGCTGAACATGCCCCAATGACCTCCACACGGACCGGTCCTGAGCGGTATGGGTCAAAAGGACCCAGCTGTCTCTAGCATGTCGTCTTTCAATCTCGTAGGGGCCGTCCCCTGCAGCGTCTTACCTCTCACAATAGCTACTAGAGAATTCGTCATTTATCATGGGCTTTACGAGCGATGTGGCCTGCCCGTTGCCACTTCAACTTGCTGATTCATTTGGCTATGTCACTTTGGTTCTTCTGTTAGGTCATAAAACATACAAGCTAGGCGCTGCTTCTCGTCAGGCATCATGTCGAAGTGCTGATAGTAAAAAGTTTGACGTGCCTATGTGTTACTCGTGAACCTATGTATTTGCAGATTTTTTTACACGTAACTACATTTTATTTTCATATTCGTTATCACGTGTAATAGTTTCCGGGAACCGGATCCTTGATTAATCTGTCGTTTCGCGGATTTTCCCTGAGTCAGGCCGCAATCATCAACTCGTTATTACTAACTCCCATTGTACCGACAATAACCTGATTACAATGATGACATTTCCTCCGCAAAGTGGAATAACTTGTAGCCTATTATTTCCTACTTGTAGGTAGTTTATTAAGTACTGAATAGGTAAAGTTTCTCACGAGTTTGCCAATAAACCCATTATTAAGCCGAGAATAGAAACGACGATTTAATCAAATGGGAAAAATTGTCGATAAGACACTTACTTAATTATATAGGAAATGACAACAAACCCATTTTTTAAACGACAACCAGAAAGAAATTTAATCGTCACTGATAGAAATAGTCCATTGAAAATAATCGGTCTATCCTACCTATTCTAGTGTTGATTAAGAAAGGGAAATTGTTGTAACAATTCCTTAATTGTATCGCCATGCCGGCTAAGAATAACAAGTAAGTGCCGGTAAGAATTCCTAAGGAGGAATACTAGGGTGTTATACCTATTCTTATAACACCTTAAAGATCAGTCTATCGCTATATTATGCTAGACATAGGCCTCTTCACTTTGTGGCTTTACCCATAACCGCTACGTTCGGCAAGCGGGTTGGCGATCGCAGAGCGTAGACCTCGCCCCGATGACATTCTAATAACATACCAAACGCAAAGACTACATACAGAGTACTACAGAGACTGTACGTTTTATGAGGAACTTCTTGCCTCGCGCATCGGTTTTGTGGAACCAACTTCCTGCGGCAGTCTTTCCGAACAGCTACGACCTGGGAACCGTCAAGAAACGAGCGTATTCATATTTAAAAGGCCGGCAGCGACCCTAAACTCGGTCAGAGCTGCGGGTGTCCATGGGCGGTGTCGACTGCTTACCATCAGGCATCACACTTGCTCGTCTGCCGCCTCTCGCATAAAAAAAAAAAAAAAAAAAAAAAAGAATACAGACGCTATCACAAAACAGGCTGAAACCAGATCGCTTACTCTACCCAATAAAACGTAAACCCGTTGACAAACACAGTAACCGCTAAACAAATTCGCGTTATAAATTGTCGTTGCACGTGCGTGAGCCATGCCGTGTGACGACATTAACGCGGAAAGTGCACGTTTTCCTTCTTACTTATGTAATGGAATGCCTGTCTCGTAGGTAGAGTTCGCAAGTATTAGGCGTTGAGTGCATACAACGCATCGTATGCCCTCTGAGCCTCTCCTTCGTGCCCCGAGTGGATGGCGCAGGCCCGCGATCCACTCATTAGGGCGTAACGGTGGTGGGTGCAGCCACACCGTTGCACGAGGTCCGCCCGGGAAGCACTCTATTGCTCCCCGGAGCCGTTGGTAGGGGTATTTGCCCTCCCCGGACCAGAAGTGCCGGCCGTTTATCATCTGCGGCTGGCCAGGGTAGGCAGGGGTGTGGCCGTATGCTTTGGCGCTACCCGTGTCCCTGCAACTTGCTGTCCACAGGCGACACAGGGGGTTTTAGTGGGTATGCCCTCCCATTTCGGGAGGTGTCAGTCCCACACGCCATGCCGGCTCCCCGCGGAGGCAGCATGAAGGTACCTAATGCAAAGTTATTTCGAATCCCGGGGTTCGAATTCTGCCCGGAAAGGACTGGTTCTTTTTCTATATGTGTACATTTATTTTTCATTATTTATCATCCCGACATCGATAACACACCAATACTTTAGATAATGACAATATTCACAATCGTTGACAATCCATCTAATCTGAGATAATGTGCATTACCCCCATTTCAGATCATCAGATTAACAAACTCATGTTTCCATATAGATAAAATTGCGTACTAAATTCCCACGATATACTTTATCAGGTGATAGCAAATATTTACAAATTATCGATCATAAACCAGGTCAGTCGTATAAGAGAGTGACGGGGTTTTATGATGCATTGTTGGTTTATCGATAAATTATGCTATACTATCTCGCGGTTAACCTACTTGAAGAGGGCAGGTAATGTTAGCGAAACAATAAATCGTAATAAGCTGCAGAATGAGAGACAACACACTTGGGTTATGTTGCGTTACGGAATCATTTATTGGATATAGTTTAACAGTAAAGAGATGATTTTTGCTGAAAAAAAACTAAACGATAAATAATCCAGAGAACTTCTTGTATTCAAAAATCAAAACAAAAATTATTTTTTGTCATGAAGATTTCTCAAAAACTAGTAGTAAACTATGTATAAGTCAAAACAATCTTTATTTGTGTAGGTTTTTCTAAAAAAACACTTACAAATCGTCGAAGCTACTACAATGGCAGTATTTTGTCGAGAAGAAACCGGCACATAATTTATGTTTTCGAAATTGTTTTTAACCACGTCAAACAGTCTAATTAAAGCTTTCTGAAATCTTACAAATTATTTATGATTTCGATTAGAAACATTTATCGATAATAGATCTATCAAGACAAAGGGTGATAATTTGTCTTCTTACCCGTCAACGTAAGCATCAAACTAACACGGATATAACATACTTAGTAACCTAGTT
Organism: Conogethes punctiferalis; assembly: GCA_031163375.1. Taxonomy (NCBI): domain Eukaryota; kingdom Metazoa; phylum Arthropoda; class Insecta; order Lepidoptera; family Crambidae; genus Conogethes; species Conogethes punctiferalis. The sequence continues at coordinate 1,023,514 of CM062089.1, read as the reverse complement.
GTTACAACAAAGTCCCTTTCATAATCAACACTGATAGAAATAGACCAATAAAAATAATTTGTCAGACAGAACACCGTCATTTTGACGTAAATAATAAATGCTGTCAGGAGTTGTACTTTAGGCAAAGGTTTTAGCATCTTGTAATCTGGTATTTTATTCTTGTAGCTAATTCTATGTTATCAGCTCAAACTGTCAACAATATATCAATTTAAAAAACGAGTATCTAATTAGATGGTACGGTAATTAGGAATCCATAAGTCCCGCATTCCCATAGGCGCGGACAGACAGACGGGTATTTCGGGAACAACGCAGCTGACTCACCGGATGTGTCATCAGATTCTGAGAGACAGTGTTTACATTTTACATATCTACTAATATACGTTTAGTTAGATGTCTTTATAGTCTAGTTGTATGCGTATTGCGGTTTCGAAAGATTGGGTATAAACAAAACCATTGAAGACGATGTGTGGACGGAAGTATTTATGATAAGTCCTTATTAAAGCTTATCAAGTTATTATTAGGTCATCAATTATTCCATATCGGTTTTTATCGTCGTCATTAACTGTTGTAATATCTTGAGTGCCGAAGGTTCTGCGTCCCTCAACATCGCCCTAAGCGTCAGTTATAATAGTACCTACTGCTCGAGTTTAACAACTCAAGATATTATCGATCACATTTCCGCTACTCGTAAAGACATTAATCGATTGCATGTTCTCAGTTTTGCGTCACCACTCGACAGAATGCGTAAATAAATCATTTAACTAGATAATGTGTGTACAATCAGTGTTATTTCTATGTGCATTTATGCATGTGATCGTTATGTCACTATCTTTTTTACTTCGTTTGCATTTTAAGACTCGTTCGGTAATCGCATAACATTATTATCAGTGCCTCGGACAATCGCGGCTAAAATTTACCTGAACTAATCACCAGAGGTATATTTACACAAAAAGAAGCAGGTATACGAATTTCTTAAGAATACAATCTTCGAGACAATCTCAAGTAGCTGATAAAGGTCTTTTGTTATTGGCTTTTAATAATAGTGATAAAATTTAGGTCAGCTGTCAAAGGTTAACCGTGACCCAGGTAGCCATTTACCCAAATCAGTCAAAAGATCACTATGCCTTGACCATTTCTTTGAAAATTTAAGAACTCTGTAGATAAGTTGTGGTTTTGGTTTTGTTTATACCCAATCTTTCGAAACCGCAATACGCATACAACTAGACTATAAAGACATCTAACTAAACGTATATTAGTAGATATGTAAAATGTAAACACTGTCTCTCAGAATCTGATGACACATCCGGTGAGTCAGCTGCGTTGTTCCCGAAATACCCGTCTGTCTGTCCGCGCCTATGGGAATGCGGGACTTATGGATTCCTAATTACCGTACCATCTAATTAGATACTCGTTTTTTAAATTGATATATTGTTGACAGTTTGAGCTGATAACATAGAATTAGCTACAAGAATAAAATACCAGATTACAAGATGCTAAAACCTTTGCCTAAAGTACAACTCCTGACAGCATTTATTATTTACGTCAAAATGACGGTGTTCTGTCTGACAAATTATTTTTATTGGTCTATTTCTATCAGTGTTGATTATGAAAGGGACTTTGTTGTAACAACTAGGTTACTAAGTATGTTATATCCGTGTTAGTTTGATGCTTACGTTGACGGGTAAGAAGACAAATTATCACCCTTTGTCTTGATAGATCTATTATCGATAAATGTTTCTAATCGAAATCATAAATAATTTGTAAGATTTCAGAAAGCTTTAATTAGACTGTTTGACGTGGTTAAAAACAATTTCGAAAACATAAATTATGTGCCGGTTTCTTCTCGACAAAATACTGCCATTGTAGTAGCTTCGACGATTTGTAAGTGTTTTTTTAGAAAAACCTACACAAATAAAGATTGTTTTGACTTATACATAGTTTACTACTAGTTTTTGAGAAATCTTCATGACAAAAAATAATTTTTGTTTTGATTTTTGAATACAAGAAGTTCTCTGGATTATTTATCGTTTAGTTTTTTTTCAGCAAAAATCATCTCTTTACTGTTAAACTATATCCAATAAATGATTCCGTAACGCAACATAACCCAAGTGTGTTGTCTCTCATTCTGCAGCTTATTACGATTTATTGTTTCGCTAACATTACCTGCCCTCTTCAAGTAGGTTAACCGCGAGATAGTATAGCATAATTTATCGATAAACCAACAATGCATCATAAAACCCCGTCACTCTCTTATACGACTGACCTGGTTTATGATCGATAATTTGTAAATATTTGCTATCACCTGATAAAGTATATCGTGGGAATTTAGTACGCAATTTTATCTATATGGAAACATGAGTTTGTTAATCTGAAATTGGGGTAATGCACATTATCTTAGATTAGATGGATTGTCAACGATTGTGAATATTGTCATTATCTAAAGTATTGGTGTGTTGTCGATGTCGGAATGATAAATAATGAAAAATAAATGTACACATATAGAAAAAGAACCAGTCCTTTCCTGGCAGAATTCGAACCCCGGGATACGAACTAACTTTGCATTAGGTGCCTTCATGCTGCCTCCGCGGGGAGCCGGCATGGCGTGTGGGACTGACACCTCCCGAAATGGGAGGGCATACCCACTAAACCCCCCTGAGTCGCCAGTGGGCAGCAAGTTGCAGGGACACGGGTAGCGCCAAAGCATACGGCCACACCACTGCCTGCCCTGGCCAGCCGCAGATGACAATCGGCCGGCACTTCTGGTCCGGGGAGGGCAAATACCCCTACCAACGGCTCCGGGGAGTAATAGAGTGCTCTCCGGGCGGACCTCGTGCAACGGTATGGCTGCATCCACCACACCGTTACGCCCCAATGAGTGAATCGCGCCCGCGCTATCCACTCGGGGCACGAAGGAGAGGCTCAGAGTGCATAGGATGCGTTGTATGCGCTCAACGCCTAATACTTGTGAACTCTACCAACGAGACAGGCATTCCATTACATAAGTAAGAAGGAAAACGTGCACTTTCCGCGTTAATGTCGTCACACGGCATGGCTCACGCACGTGCAACGACAATATAACGCGAATTTGTTTAGCGGTTACTGTGTTTGTCGACGGGATTATGTTTTATTAGGTAGAGTAAGCGATCTGGTTTCAGCCTGTTTTGTGATAGCGTCTCTACTCTGTATGTAGTCTTTGCGTTTGGTATGTTATTAGAATGTCATCGGGGCGAGGTCTACGGTCTATCTATATTTTACTTGACTTGCCTACTATTTTTAGATCGAATGTAACAAACCTGCGTCCATTTATTTCTGATGTCGGAGACTGTAGCGGACTGTAGATGCTGGTTTGTGGATTGAAAGGCTGGTTTGAAGAAGAAGAATGAATTTATTTGTCCTTAGTAGCCATGATGCGTATTGCTAGACCGGAGGCCAGACCGGAAGAGGAAGTTGACATAATATTTTATTTTTAATAGTTTTAATGTCGTGAACATTATTGGGGGCCTCAAAAATATAGAAAATAGTTAGAGGAATTAGGGCCACACAACTTATACAGATCCAATAACATAAAACACTAATTATTACATTGAAGAGATATAAAATTTAATGGTAATACATTAGGTACCTAACTAGCGTTAAAACATAGCGTTCAGAAATAACAAGTTACATATTACTTACATTGCAAAAAAATTAAAGTTTAAATTGTATAGAGTTATAAAATGGGTATAGAAGGTAAGGAAATATGTAAAAATTTAAATCCCTACCTATATTACCTACATCATGCTTTGGTAAAAAGGTATATTACAATAACTAAATTTTTGTACAATATTGCTGAAACATAAATTACTGTCATAGAACTGTTATGATTATCTAGTAGTTGCAGTATGCACACCTTTGAAGATACAGTGTTATCAATGCAAAATACCTATTAAAATACATAAGATAAAAATAGATTTGCTATATTATGTAACACTGAATTCGGATGATTACACAATGACTGCTTCATACTCACAGTTGTAGACTGAATTATAATAAGCACTGATGCTACTGAAATACTGCTCTTGATAGGCGTTTAATGGAGCACCAGTAAGAAGACCTAGAGCAATATATTTATACAAATTAGATACTGCTGAATTAAGAAGTTGTGGGTTATAGATCTTCAATATCAACAAATATGATATTGATTTGTGCGTCCATATGTGATGTCTTGCCCACAACACTTTGATGATGGTGATGTCTAAAAAGCTATACATACATACATAGAAGGTTAGAAGATATGAGAAAGAATCTAAGAACATTATACATATTATTAAATACAATGAATGATATATAAATAAATTAATGAATTATAGCTATTGTATAGCAGTACTCACTATGGAATTATTCACATAGTTAACCATAATCCATTTACATACATACATATATCATACACACTATAATTATGAACTGAAAATTAAAATGTATACATATTACTAAATATAATGAATGATATATAAATAAATGAATTATAGCTACTTATAACAGTACTCACTATGGATTATTCACATAGTTAACTATAATACACCTATTTACAACATGAGCCTATAGTAAAAAACTCTTATATTATTGTAAACTAGTCAGTGCACTAAATGAATTAACAATTCATATATTCATAGAATTTTAATGATGAAAGAATATGTCAGCCCCAGTGTACAGCACCCGGCAAACCAAAAGCTATATGAGAGTGCTTACGTCTTTCATTGAACACATGAGGTTCAATGCGCGCCGGCACCCTACCAGCTACCGGAATCATGAGTGTGCTTACATCTTTCGTTTAACTTACGCCAGCACACTACAAGCCAAGGTTTCATCAGTGTGCTTACACTTAGGGTAACCTTGAACATATCTATCCAATTTATAGGCAACTTGGTAAATAAATTGTTTACAATAAATGACAATTGTCTTTAAAATTGAACTATAAAATATATTTATGCATAAAACTTATAATGCATGCATGTTGAGGAGGCTATTGCTATAAGTTAACATCCTTCTGTGTTGTAAATGATGCTTGTAATGTGCTTTTAAGCAGAGCTCCTACATAGAGAGGACAAGGACTGGGCAAACCAGCACTCTGGGTAGCGGCAGACAAGACACAGAAGGACACTAATTCATGAGATTAGATTTTTATCTTAAAAATTGAACTGTAAAATATATTTATGCATGAAACTTATATTGCATGCATTTTGAGGAGGCTATTACTATAAGTCCACATCCTTCTGTGTTATAAATGATGCTTGTGATGCACTTTCAAGTAGAGCTCCTACATAGAGAGGACAAGGACTGGGCAAACCAGCACTCTGGGTAACGGCAGACAAGACACAGAAGGACACTAATTCATGAGATTAGATGTCTTAGTGGAATAGTGTTTAGTGCTCCTTTTTACACATATACATAGGAATTATATTTACAATTACGCTTAGGTTGATCCAAACAAATAAAGCATAAGTTTTTTGTTGAAACTCTAAGCGGCTCTTCACGGTTGCAAATTTGAAGCTAGGACATTTATATACATAATCTGTGTGCAGACTTACAGTATAGGCATGATGATGATGCAGATGCAGGAATGACAGCTACAGTGTGACTACTTAATGATGTAGACTTTCAAAGGAAAGTGCCTGTGCGGCTCACCTACATTATATAAGTGCTGCCTATTGTTGCCTAACATCTGAAATTTAAACATGCAAAGTTACATTTTACCTATTCTAGTAGGAAAGTTAAGTAGGTAGTGCATAGATATGACATTGTATTGTTTTAGGTTTGTTGTCATATCTATTCCTAAGCAAGTTCAGAGCAATATTGCAGTGGCAAACTCTTTACAATTGAATGTTGTTCACCACTGAGAAAGTAACAAATACAATTTGCAAATACAATTTGTGTACCAGTGACAATGAATCAGTCAATGTGGATTAAGGTGTTAAACAAACTAATGAATTCGTAGTGTACTTACCAGTAAGAGGTATAACTATTTTTGGCAATTAGATTCTAGAATAGAAGTACTGAAACTGTCGTTCATTGTTTTGGAGGCTTGCACATAGCCTCAACCTGCCACCAAAGCTTTGAGATGTGACATTATCACTAGGTTACTGTACTGTACACTATTGAACACAAAATATGCTTAGAAACTAACTTAAACTATTAACACTATACATTTTTGCACACAGAAAACTTTTAAACACGAAAATTCAAAACTTATATTGACATTGACAGCGTAGCGCGGGGGGTCGCGGGGACGAGACAAACACAGCGTAATGCAGCAGGGCGACGTCCAATCAGGCTTGATCCGGCGGCATAGATGCGTTCCGTTTCAATATTTATTTCGCTTGGTTGGAGTAATACATACGACGCACCACTCGACTGGTTTTGATGTCCGTCTTGAAATTATTCTTCATCGTTGAAATGATGCGGTTACGAATTTCGTGCAATCAGTGCATAAATATATAGAAATATTCTGATTTCAATAAATTATTGCGAAAATTTTCGTACCGTGACTTTGAAGAAAAAACATGGCGACCGACGCTAGGCGTCTTTTGCAAAATTTTGTTGTGGTGAATTTCCGCAATCTTCCTCTTCCGGTCTGACCTCCGGTCTAGCAATACGCATCATGGCTAATAAGGACAAATAAATTCATTCTTCTTCTTCAAACCAGCCTTTCAATCCACAAAACCAGCAACTACAGTCCGCTACAGTCTCCGACAGCAATCGCCAACCCGCTTGCCGAACGTAGCGATTATGGGTAAAGCCACAAAGTGGAGAGGCCTATATCTAGCATAATATAGCGATAGACTGATCTTTATGGTGTTATAAGAATAGGTATAACACCCTAGTGTTCCTCCTTAGGAATTCTTACCGGCACTTACTTGTTATTCTTAGCCGGCATGGCGATACAATTAAGGAATTGTTACAACAATTTCCCTTTCTTAATCAACACTAGGATAGGTAGGATAGACCAATTATTTTCAATGGACTATTTCTATCAGTGACGATTAAATTTCTTTCTGGTTGTCGTTTAAAAACATGGGTTTGTTGTTATTTCCTATATAATTAAGTGTCTTAGCGACAGTTTTTCCCATTTGATCAGATCGTCGTTTCTATTCTCGGCTCAATAATGGGTTTATTGGCAAACTCGTGAGAAACTTTACCTATTCAGTACTTAATAAACTAGAAGTAGCAAATAATAGGCTACAAGTTATTCCACTTTGCCGAGGAAATGTCATCATTGTAATCAGGTTATTGTCGGTACAATGGGAGTTAGTAATAACGAGTTGATGATTGCGGCCTGACTCAGGGAAAATCCGCGAAACGACAGATAATAATCAAGGATCCGGTTCCCGGAAACTATTACACGTGATAACGAATATGAAAATAAAATGTAGTTACGTGTAAAAAAATCTGCAAATACATAGGTTCACAAGTAACACATAGGCACGTCAAACTTTTTACTATCAGCACTTCGACATGATGCCTGACGAGAAGCAGCGCCTAGCTTGTATGTTTTATGACCTAACAGAAGAACCAAAGTGACATAGCCAAATGAATCAGCAAGTTGAAGTGGCAACGGGCAGGCCACATCGCTCGTAAAGCCCATGATAAATGACGAATTCTCTAGTAGCTATTGTGAGAGGTAAGACGCTGCAGGGGACGGCCCCTACGAGATTGAAAGACGACATGCTAGAGACAGCTGGGTCCTTTTGACCCATACCGCTCAGGACCGGTCCGTGTGGAGGTCATTGGGGCATGTTCAGCAGTGGAGATGCAGGCTGATGATAATAATGAAATCCCAACAACGCCCTAAGCCAAGGCCCGAGCGTCCCACTAGCGTTTCTTAACTATTCCGCTCCCCCACAGAGCGGTGATGACAAAGCTATAATCAAAGTTAATTAGGAAAAAATCTACAACACAAATTTCCTTCACAACGGTACAGATCTTTCATAAGAGTAAACAGATTTGTTTACATTATGTAACAGCGGCGTTTGTATACTTAAATCTCGTATCAATGAGCCTGGCCTTTGCCCTATAGTAACATTTATAGACATACCACTAAAGTATTGAAGTGACTATCAACTGTATAACTTCGCTTCTAGAAAATTCAAACAATGACCGATATTAGACGGTAAGGCGGTCATACGCTATCACTGTAGTTTGAATTTAACGTAATAAGTAAATACGCCTACTTTTGTAAGAAGAAATAGGGTCATGATTCACACTTGGCGAAAGAGCAGTGAAGTGGCTTCAGTCGCGATTGGGTCCAGTTGGTTTATAGTCAGTAAGCCAGCCAATAAACCTATAAGCAAGGTGGCAAGTTCGTTGCCTTGGTAGGGAACCCATTAAACGGTGCTACTTACCTATAAAAGCGTGAGATAGATAGATAGATATTCTATTATTACAATCAACTAGTGGTACAATTTAGGCGGATAGATAAGATATTTTGTTTCTTTTCTGTTATCGTATTACAAATGGGTCCTCCAATTATTTCTGACTAGCTTTCCGCCCGCGACTTCGTCCGCGTAAAGTTTGTATAACCCTATTTTTTTCCAAAATAAAATTGTGCCTATGTTACTCGTGGATAATGTAGCTTTCGAATGGTGAAAGAATTTTTAAAAACGGTCCAGTAGTTTTTGAGCCTATTCATTACAACCAAACAAACAAAGTTTTCCTCTTTATAATATTAGTGTAGATATAATAGTTAAGTATCTAATAGTCATCTGATAAACACGAATGAATTTCCCAGTTTCCGATAAAGTCTCAAATAAATAAATATCAGACAACATCACATACATTGCTTCGATCCCAATGTAAGTAGCACTTGTGTTATGGGTATCAGAACAACGAAGGTACCACAAATAAATACTTAAATACAAACACCCAGACACAGAACAAACACAAGTATTCATCACACGAATGTTTGTCCCGGGTGGGAATCGAACCCACGACCCTTGGTACAGAAAAAAAAGCAAAAGCATTTTCCCCGGTTAAAAAAAAAAAAAAAAAAAAAAAAGGGGTCACTACCAATTGAGCCACCGAGCCTGTCAAATAGTTAACTGATAAACAATGCTAACAACACGGGTATATTTTATCCTTACAATAAAAAAAATAACCCTAGGCATGCCATGCTAGACCAGACGCAGCGTCATTTAGTCGCGAAACTTGTACTAAGGGTTACCAGGATACTTTTTTTGTACATACATAATAGATAGCAAACACCCAGACCAACCTCATACAAACATGTTCATACACAGAAATGTTTGTACTGTACGGGGATCCAACCAGCGACCATTGTATCAGAGGCGGCATTCATTACCACTGAGCTAAACTGGTCGACTTAAAACCGGACGTAACTATTTCTCATGATAATTTGATGCTACGACCAAACATTAAATTATGCATGCACAGTTCTTATCACCGGCTAGTAATTTATGAATCTAATATGTCTTTAGACGTCAACAATTCACGAAACAATAACATTGTTATGTTATGAACGGCGGTGATTTACGAAACCGATTCGAATGAATTGGACACGTAACCGATCGATTACTGTAAATCGATTGAAAATGAATCGTTTCTGTATTGAGAATTGTGTATTCCTACAAATAAAAAATGGACAAGTGCGACTCGGACTAATATCAAGGGTTCTGTAGAAACCTGTAGTAAAAGTTCACCCCTCACGACAATTGTGTAATTACTAGCTGTGCCTCTGCGGCTTCGCCCGCGTTTAACCCCTATTTTACCCCTTTAGCGGGTGAATTTCGAAAAACCCCTTCTTAGCGGGCGCCTACTTCATAAATGTAACCTACATGCAAAATTTCGTTGCAATTGCTTCAGCGGTTTCGGCTCTGCGTTGCTCGTTCACTCAGGACATGTTCTTTGATATATATAGATTATTGGAAAATTAATAAAAGGGAAGTAAGTTTAAAATCATAAAATTAAGAACTTAAACTATTTTTGCTATAAGAAGTTGCTTCGTACCAAATTTCACAGAAAGGAAAGCCTCTAGGTTTTAACTCCCGTGCAATTATTGAAATTTATTTCTTGATATGATATAGGTAAATTTGCGTCATAAATGGCTTTATGATAACACAAACGAATACTGTTAATATTTTGAAAGCAACGGGTGTATTTGAGTATTCGTTGAGATACCAAAGTGTAATAGGAATGGAAAAATGTATTTCTTGGGACACAGGTATGTAGTTGAGGTGGCTATGTAATAAAAACAAATAAAACAATACACAAGTGAGTGACAGACATGACGCTAATAAATACACTATCAAACTAACTCGACTTATTACGAGTAAAACAAAGAACTATCCAAACTTAAATCGACCTTCTTTCAATGTCGGACTTCAGAATGTGATCAAATCTTATGTAAGTTACATAACGTGGCCTCGGGCATAAATACGACTTTACATAATTTTATTGCAGCTTAAGGTATAGCCGTAAAATCGAGAATTTAATTAAATCTCCGCTTGTAATTACACGCAAATGTATGAAATGCGAATACGAGTACGTATGTGAACATTTGTTTCTATGCTAATATCATCATGATCATCATCCTACAAACGTCCACAGTTTATTTAGTACATAAGTTTATTTGTACCCAGGTCAACGCTGCTGCTCGTTTCCTGATATTAGTCGTCTTCTACAATACCCACGTGATTAATTTGACACTATGTGTTTAAGGTATTAGGGCATTATCTTACGCATAAAACAATTATCAATTATCAGCCCTTCGCAGTCCACTGCTGGATATAGGCCTCTTCAATTGTTTATCACCTCTTTCGATCTTGGGCTTCTCGCATCCAGCACTTATTACTCACTAGTTGAGCTCGCGACTTGGTCCGCGTGGAATAGTTATTTTTTCCCCGTTTTTTTACATTTTCCATTATTTCTTCGCTCCTAATAGTTGCAGCGTGATGTTATATAGCCTAAAGCCTTCCTTGATAAATGGTCTATTCAAAGAATTTTTCAATTCGGACCAGTAGTTCCTAAGATTAGCGCGTTCAAACAAACTCTTCAGCTTTATAATATTAGTTAAGATACTCTATGTATAATCAGATCTCGCCGAATTCTATCGACTTTCTTCTTAGCTCTTAAAAGTGCAAATAGTTGATTCAGAATGTAACGATTTACAAACAGCCACATCCGACATTACGGAAATACGTTGTGTTATAGAATACGTTTCCGAAACGCGCGTAAACTGTTGAATGATCACGTCGCTACTTGAAAATCGCCAGCCATTGTCTACATCAGGGTTGTCTAGAGTAAACAACAATTGAACTTTCCTTTACGTCTGATTTTACAATGGTCGTATAAAGTTGAACATTCTGATGAAAAAGGTAGAATAGCTTATGATAGGAAGATTTAGTTTCTCTATTGCTGAACAAATTATGACATTTACTTTTATGGGGGTAGAGGATATTGAATTCCCTCCGCCTGGTGGAAAGCCAAAGACAAAAGTACAAAACCAAGTCACTAAGACAAATGACAAGTAACCAAATTAGTCCCTTACCAGTTGGTATCGCCTTGCTGACCTATACGATTATTCAAGCTATACATCAAGAAAACTGAGAAGTATTTGTTAATTACATGCCAATGAGGTATTGAAACAGTAAATAGTGCTAATTGCTAGTGTATAGTATTAATTAAGGTCGTTAATAAATAAGTTAATGTGAATCTTATATGCAATTCATCCGTGAACCTATGAATAGTTCCTGCTAATTAGCAGACAATTGTCCATGTAATGTGCAATTAATTGAAAATTTCCATTTCGTTTTCTTATTCTTGGTTCCAATCATTCTGACAGCCCTGATCAACACCACAATGGGGGTTTGGTTGCGAAACCTTTTTACAATCAGAGCATTCGGCTAGTTGTCACTAACATCTGAACCAGATTGGTCGCTGTTACAATCAACAAAAAGTTAACGCACAAAAACGGACAGCTGGCATTCGTGGCAGAAGTTTGGTCGATTCTGTTGAACAAAGGGATTCGTGCTATCAAATTGTAATCTAAAATGAGAAGAAGCTTAGTGTACTACCACGAACCAGTTTCGGAAGATGAAGACGATTGCTGTTATGGTGTTAGAGATTACCACAACTTGAGACGTGTTTCCAAAATGGTCCTCTTCAGGAAATCTGTGAGTTACAAATCTAACTCTAGTTTTTTTTTTGAGAATTATTAAAATAAAATTAATTATTTCCAAGGTTAGCTAATTGAACTAGCAACAAATAAGGAAACTAAACAAACAATAAGAGGACCTAAACGTAATATTAGATATTGAATACTAAAATACCACAGGACCAATTTAAACTTACTTTAAAAATAAGCTTCATATTTTAACCTATTTAATTCATCTATTTTCAACAAATTGCCCGCCTGACAACCGCCTCATTACAGGTAGGTACATTAAATGACTTGTGAGAGTTCAAATATTTTTGAGATATTGATAAGTTTTGGCTATGTAAATCATTTAAAAAGGCAGAATATCTAAAAATCTATGTAAAGTCGAAAAAAATCATATCCAATATGCCGGCTTTTTCCTCAATGGGCTTCTCAGTGATTAAAATGGTACGATCTTTAATCACAAGGCTCAATCAAATTCCAATAAGATGCTATTAATTGGATTCAGATATTTGCCTGATTTATAGAGTTTCCTTCACGTTTTCATTTATTTTATTTGATTTAAATCGTGAATTAACTTGTCTGGAAAACTGAAGCTAGTTTTCTATGCATAGTTTTATTTCAAAATGTATGTTTAAGATGATGAAAAGGTATTTCTTTGCATTAAGTCAAGTCCAATTGAACAAGTCCTGGAAAATAAACCATAGGTAATTTTGTAGGACGCCCAGAATCACGTAGCGCTTAGAAGATCTGTTGGCGTTAGCTAGATATGGGAAACACGGGATAGAGAAATTTGGAGCGAAGTCAAAAAAGCCTAGGTTCATCAAAGGACGGACCGAAGGCTAGTGACTGATTTGATTAATACTATGTATAGACTTGCTATAACTATCAACAGTATCTTTTGAACACATGATTTCAATAAAGGATTTGAATTAACTTTGCACAAGTCTACCAGCATAAATGCCAATGCAAACTTATGTGAGTTACTTTGTACTTTGACTTACTTAAGTACATATTCACATATAAGAAATAATAGAAGTCGTGCAAAAGTAATACGTGCAGGTGGACAATTTCTATCACGTTCCTGAAGTGTGCCTTAACCAGAAGTTTCTAGATTATTAACCGCAACCACACTTGTATCATGTATCTACTTAGTGATCTTAATTCACATTTCATTGCTATCATTATTATCATTATCGTGTTAATTCGTGATCATTATTAACGTTTTGATGTTAATATCAATTGAAATAGGTAACCGACGATGCTAATTGGTTGTTAAGTATATCTTCATTTTTGTCACGAATTATAACAAGGCTATATACTGGTTATATTTGGTTATGTTTAGCAAAGCGATACAGTTTCAAAACGTCACTCTCATCGTCATCTCTTATTATTAAGCTGAAATCTTCATCTATTTTTATTCATGAAAACTTTTGATTTACTTTGAAATTTATAATTATGTGAAAACTCGGTCCTGCTGTGGTCTAAAGGACCATTTTTTCACCTGAACTCTATTTCTTTCCAAAATATTATTTTATCAAACTAGAAACAATAAAATTTTCATGCGTAAATTATGTTTTTCTTGTTAAACCGTGCACTATAAAATTTCAAAACATTATTTTAATCTTCTGTTTCGGAAATCGTACATGTACGTTACGGTACAATTTCTATAAAACGTTTCAAATTACATGAACAGCTATATTTATTTCCCTGGCACTTTCCAAGTCACTAGACTTACATTACAGATGAAATAAAAGAAAAACTTATCTTGCACAAGAAAATTGTTTGTAAGAAGTCACATTAAAATATAATCACCTTCTTTTTAACCTATTCAGACTTAAATGCACATTTTCTGAAAATAGAATATCTCTGTAGGTTTTTGTATTATTATTTACCTATTGATGTAGACAACCTCGATCGCAATGGCTAAGCGAGCCTGTAACAATCCTCGGATTCTGGGTTCGAATCTCGGTTGACTAAAATGGACTTTTCTAAATCGTCTCGGGTCTGGGAGATGCTCCAGATCATCATCTAGTACTCATTTCATTCAGACCAGTGGTTGGATATATCGTTAAGCTGTCGATCCTGGACCTTATCCGGTGGTGTCCAACATTCCTTCGCGTACAAAAAAGTTCAGCAATTCTTACCGTTCTTGTGTTGTTAAACATGGTAAGTCCTTGCCAGGCAATGTGTTTTTTTGTCCCTTTTATATGGGATCCTTAAAACGGGGCGTGAAGAAGCATCTTATAGGCCGGTATGGCGGTGGCAACTGATAGGTGACTAACCAGTTACTTGCCCGTTGTCACAGCTACTTGGGCTTCTCTTTCGCTTTCCATCATTCGTAGGAAAGCCATTATATCATGCAACAAACTATCATTCTATAATTATAAACGTGTTCTGGAGTAGAGAACGCGTCTCGGCAAACGTAGTGTAGGACGTCTTTAGGTCAGGTGGAGTGACCATTTGTGCAGGACATGACAGCAGGTAAGTGCTGGATGCGACAAGCCTAGGATTGATCAAAGTGGCGAACATTGGGAGAGACCTATGTGCAGCAGTGGTCTGATATAGGCTGATGATTATGATGATGATCATTCTATCGGATGATGAGAGGGAAAGAACAGAGAGTACACCTGCGTGTGCGCACACACGTGCATTACAATATCTCCTGCGTACTCGGCCAGTGTCAACTGATGTAACTTGCGTCAGTGACATTTTCTGCGTTGTAACTTACTGCAAAGGTCAAATAGTTATCGAAATCAATACTTTGATCCTACACGTTCTACGATCCTACACATCATCTATTGCGTCCTATAACGGTAAACAGGTGGTAGTATTTATATTTATAAGATGTATTGGATGTATGATATAATACATTTATACGAAATACATAAGCATGAAATATTATTGAAAATCCTGAAGAAACGGCATTGCTACTCAAATACACTTTAATAAGTAAGGATAATAATCTACCTCATAACAAAAATGAATTAATGTATGTAGTTATAACTTAGGTACATTCATTCAAAGTGCTTTATGAGATCGCTTAAGGCAATAAAATTTGGTGTGAAATAAAAAATTAGATAGATATTCTTGGTATTTTCCTAAAAAACACTTTAGCAAACAAAGACATAAAAAAAATCTCCAAAATCTTAGCAAACCTTTCAACCGACGTCAAGTAATTATTATTAAACCAGTACATAATAAATGAGCGACAATAACTTCGAAATTTTTTCAACTGAAAACTAACAGGGCAACGAAACCTACAACTATTATAATTAGCAAAAACTACACGGCTAAGCTGGTTCGTTCAATGCAGCTGTTCGTTGATAAACTTATCTTGCTATGCAAAACTAGCTCATAATGCTCGCTAAATAGAGTGTAAACGTTTGCACTTGTGTGTAACATATTGCAAACCAGTTTGAGAGCAACGACCTATAGCCCTTTATCGCAAGAACATCGAGATATTGCTAAGGATTTTGAAACACATGTTACTAGTGCAATGAAATTTAATAGTCGGCCAGGAAAGTTGTTGATCTTCTTTTGTTTAAGTATTACGCAGCTGTTATCAATGTAAAACAAATCTGCGTCGTTTTGGCTTAAGTAACGGTTGATGAATTAAATTCGTTTGGAATTGAAATTCTAGTTAAAAGAATAACAACAATTGAACTAGATCAATTAGAACTTTTTGATGACGTAACATTGAACAATACAAAACAAATTGTAGCAAGCAATCTATAAACAGAAAAGTAAAGGCTAAAATAAATAATAATTCATTTAAATCATGTCCTTTTTTTAAAAGTTTTATTAAAATCTGGTAGAGAATACATTAAATTCGCCTTGTGTACCATTTTGTGCAATAAATATTAAAAAATATCTTCGTAAGTAATAAACGCCCGTAATGTATAAACCGTTTACCGGAATGAAGCAATGGTAGGCGAATATTCAATACATATCAAGGATAACAGCCTAACAAACTAAACAGTCATAAATAACACAATTAATTACACTTCAATGGTTTTTCCCTGCTCAAATATGCACATAATTAATAAATAATCGAATGCGCTATAACATTTATTATAAACTAGTTTCTATTTAAACATAATCATCTCTATTATGAAGGTATAATAATATAATCTAGATGCATCTATCAAGATAAGTGAGTTCTATTTTTTTTAATAGGCTCCTGCCCTTCCATCATCAGCCCGCATCAGCCTACTGCTGGACAGCCTCTCCCAAGGTTCGCACTGTGCTCGATTTTGAGCTTCTCGCATCCAGCACTTGTCAGCCGTCCTGCGCAAATCGTCACTCCACCTGGCCCGAGGGCGTCCTACACTACGTTTGCCGAGACGCGGTCTCCACTCCAGAACTCCTTTACGGCGGTGCCCCTAATACCAAATAAAAGTTAAATTCATATGCGAGTATATTTATGCCAAGCATTTAAATGAATAGTAAGATAAAAATAAATGTGACTCTACTTACCACTTCTCATACCGAAGAGAAACCTTTTAGGTAATTTATATGAAAATTATTAATAATATTAAATAGAGAATTAATGTTCGTGGAGTCATGTTTCATGACAAACATTTCTTTAATGCCTTCATTGTAAGCCGAAACATATACATATTCAAGACCAAGCAAATATGCTGACTCTGACAACTTAACAAGTAGGTCTGTACCCAAACTTATTTTGAAACCGACCAAGTACTAAAAAAAACCTACTAAATAACAAAACCCTTATTAACCCAATTCGTTCCATACGCAATACATTAAAAAGTAAAGGACCACAAGTCGAGTTGTTAAGCCAAACCGGTGAGTCTGGTTTGGTATTTCTTTCACACGTGTAGCTTCAAGGGCTCGTAATTAATGCGATATCAAGTACTCGTTCGTGTATGTAAGTTTCTATTAAGTTAAGGCAACTTTTAATGATATCTTTAGACGGGGTGGCTCGAATTCGGACGGAAACAATAGGAAATCTATTATTTCTGGAATATCTAAATGGTATCGACAAAGCTAACGCCGTATACATGGAAAAATAAAATAGATACCGCTTCTCGGCAATGTAATATAGGGCGCCCTCAGACCAGATAGAGTGACGATTTGCGTTATATGGCTGGATGCGAGAAGACAAGAATTGAGTTAAGTCGCGAACGATTTGAAAGGCCTTCATCCAGCAATGGACTCTGAGAGGTTTAACTTGATATTCAATAAAAGTACGCAGCAAACACTTTTACTATTGTATAATCATGGATAATCATGTTTTTAATGATGTGGCCATCAACGAATCCTCATGAACATTCATCTTTTCTGATAAAACTTCTTCCTCTTCCATATTCCTGATTGCATCAATGTTTTCAACTCTGATATCTTCATAACAAACCGCGATGAAAATAACCATTTAAACAATTGAAGTGAGCAACTTAAGAAATAAATAATGACAATAGATCATTTTGATATGGCCTTGCATAGTCCGAGCTATTGGCAATGCAATAAAAGTTCTTGAGTAAGTCAATTACCTGTGAACGAGAGCCTTTTGTATCAACAAAGATGAGTGTTTGCATACACTTGATTTAAAGAAAAGTATATATAAGTTACGTAATGGAAATGTAAGGCTTATCGACTTTAATATAAATAAAAACATGACGAAGCATAATGTTGTCATTAAGTGTCTATTATGATTGCATTGTTCTGTTAAGTCTTTCTTCTGGTTTAATTACATTAGTGTTTTATGATCGTTTTTTATAATAATTTAGATAGATTAGTTTGCATTGATATTTTATTATTTGCGTTAAGACGCAATAAGTTTTATAATTTGATAAAATAAGTTTTATTTTACTCTCTTTACGATATTTCTATTTTTCTGTTAAAAATATACATTACGCATAAGTGTGTGTTAATTTAAGTTACATGATATCAACTTTAGTTTAAAATTTTGTTAACGAGTCTCTTAAGCAACATGTAAAGGTTTTAATTGTAATAAAAGGCAAATTTGCATTACCCAATAATTATAATACATGGTCATCCGAAGTGTATACAAAAAAAAACTATAAAAATCACTTGTGTACTTCTATGTAGTTTGAAAATTACAGAAAAGGTACGAAGATTCCGACAGACTAGATTACCTATTTAGAATAATCCTTGAAAAGGACAATAAATATGATGCTGAATAAATCAACTTATATTATGTTCTCAATTGTCCACAGTTTCACTCGGTGACCGACAAAAGATCACACGCCACTGACTGCGGTGAAAACAGTCTCACAATAGTCTCAGACAAGAAGATTGAAGATGATTCCTCTGATGCTTCTAGCGGAGAAAACGTAGAAATTGAAGGTTCGTGTACATTTAAAGACTTGCTGTATTTTTAATAGACTAAAACCTTCTCCTTGCGTCGTACTCTTGATTTATGAGGGTCGTGACCTCTCTTGCGAAAAACCTTATCTCGTACACTCTTTCTCCACCAGTTTCTGTCTTGACGGAGATATCGTCATTGAGAAAGCCTAATGATATCCCCCTTTTCATAAGTAATGATTTCATGCAGGATTCTTTCTGAATCCATAGGTCTTATATCCGTTATATCCTGGCTTGATTTACCTGTCCTATGAAGTCTTAGACGTAGAACGGCAATTTTGTGTTTATTACCGCACCTTGTTCTTATTTATAATGACCTATAGATGCATCTTCAATTATTAGTTTCAAATAATTGTTGATCATTTTGAATTTAGACTAACATAGATACAATAAATTTGGGGCTTAATTGTCTAAATGTATGTTTCCATGTTGCTAATTTTGTACGTCATCATCTCCCAAGTGGTCAATCCACTAGGATTGGTATGTTTTTTTTTTTAATATTTACTATGTTTTTTTTTCATGTCAAGCTTATTTTTATTACCGACTAATTCAACCCACAGACAGTGTCTTGCGGTTTGAACTGTCAATGACGAACTTGGCAAAGTTGAATAGCCGTTAATTGTTCTAAAATTTTCCATAGACCTTAACAGACTTGTCCTGGGTATTACAATTGATACATACCAATCGAAATTTAAATATGTTTGTACGGTGAACAGGGGAAGGGTTAATGTAAGTTTTTATGATAAATTCTTATTATACTAAACTAAACTTTAAACATTTCTAATAAAAAATTAAAATAAGATAATTAAAATCGTTTTGACGTAAGCGAAAAGAATGATTTAACATATTTCAATTTGAAATAATTTTGAGGTACAATTTAAAAAGGATCTGATAACAATGCAAGGTTAAAAAAATGTTTTCGAAATACCTAATTTAAAAAAACACAAAATAAACGCAGTTTTAACGAGACGTCACTATTGAAAGGTATTTTGTTGAAACAATAGCCATTGTATCGGCACGGGCGATACTTAGTACAGGAAAATAATTAGAAAATTGCCATTTTAGGTGTCGCTAACAATGACGTATTTTAAACGTTTTTATTGGCGGGTAATTTGTTTTATATGCTTCAACCTCAACTTATTGCGTCGGCAATTATTTTCTTTCTTTTATTGTTATCAAAGGTTT
Organism: Conogethes punctiferalis; assembly: GCA_031163375.1. Taxonomy (NCBI): domain Eukaryota; kingdom Metazoa; phylum Arthropoda; class Insecta; order Lepidoptera; family Crambidae; genus Conogethes; species Conogethes punctiferalis. The sequence continues at coordinate 1,003,833 of CM062089.1, read as the reverse complement.
ATACTTTTTTAAGCTTTACCGATGGTACTTATATCGTTATGGCGTATCATTGTTAGACTGACAATTCCAAAATACTGACTTCAGTTCAGCTGAAAAGAAGAGGAGTCTTATTAGTTGATCCACCATTTAAAATATGCTCTCTCTCGCTAGAGGGTTAATCATTGTAAAATTACTTGCTACTTTTATTACCTGAAAACTAGTTTAATTGGCGCAAAGCTCACACATTTAGTGCAGTTACTCGATCATTGAAAATATTTTCTCATAATTAACGTAGACTCTTGTCACAAGTAGAGTCTAGACAACGAAAGTGGTTATATCTGCTAAAGGAATAAGCATATTAAAATCCATTTGTATGACACAATAACGAATAAGCTCGAGCCTTTAAAGTTAAAATGAAAGAGTTGTGTCAGACTGCGCTTGCGCCAGTGAATCACTTCGCAACCAATCGTGCCACTTGCTGACTTAGTATAGAGAGAAAAGAACTTTTAGCTTTACGTCAATGGAATAAGGTTTAAAATACATATTTTAAAATATGTACTTGTCTTCGTGAATTCCCACTTAAACTTTTAATACAGCCTTTGTCAATAATAGAGATATGAATCATTATTCCTTTAAAAATTATTGTTTAGATTGAGCAAGAATGTATAAATCCTATGATTGAAGTCACTTACTTACTTACTTCACTGGCTCAGCATTTTCTTTTGTACGAATCCGTCAAGATCTTCCTTCTTGACCTTTGTCCACCTTTTGGGGTCCAATCGACTAATATGACCAACCCACTCCCATTTCACTGGCCCGTTACCATAAATTAAAACATAATTTGTCAGATAAAAAAAAATTCGATATCATTCACATAATAATTATCATCTTTCAATATTCATAAAAATATAACATGTATAAAAATAAAATTCCAGCTAATCAATGATGATACATTAGGCTTAGTAAATAAAACTATTTTTATCATAGTACTGATAAAACTATAACGACAAACAAAACAAACATTACTATAATTTGAATCTTGACAACCATTTATAACTATTTATTTGTCGTACACGTCTTGTTTCTCCTTAATTTCTACAACTTTATTTGGTTGATTTAAATATAAATATCTAATGAATTAGTAAATTCTAGACACTTGATTTTATAACAATACTAGCTGCTGCCCGCGGCTCTGCCCGCGTGAATATTCGTATAAAACATAGCCTATGTGTTAATCTGATGTACAAACTATATTTCTGTAAAGTTTCATTAAAATCCGTTCAGTAGTTTTTGCGTGAAAGAGGAACAAACATCCATCCATCTATCCAAACAAACTTTCGCGTTTATAATATTAGTAGGATAAATAAATAATTAAATGGCGCCGACAATGCACACAAACCACCTGGTCACTATATAGAATGTATTAATGACTTGTAGGGTCACCAAAAATCTGTGTCACCAAAAGTACTGTTTTATACAAAATATAAATATAAATGATTTTCCATATGTAGCATCTGGACAGCCGAAAAGTTAAAAAACTCATGTCTCAAAATGTATCACACCGGGACTTTTATTTTCTTGAATTTGCAAGCATCCTACTTTTTTTCGAGCATTAAACATATTTTTTCGTTCATTAAAAACCACATGACTTTCTACTTAACAGATGTAATGATGCACATTTTTGAGACTTCAGCTGACATTGGATGCTTCCAAGGTCGCTTAAGTAATAAAGTTACGGAGTAACATGACTACGCTAGACGCCTTGACACTAATATCTCGTATATGTGTTTATATCATTTTTATTATGTCATTAAAACTTATGTAACATGTAGGATTAGGTAAATATTGTTCTAGAGAGATTTTAAAAGCTTCAGTTAGAACTTTGATTTAAAATATTTGTAGGAAGTGTGTAGATAATACGACATGACCATAACTTAGCTTCAACTTATGATAACTAAGGCATTTATTTGCTTTCCAATGGAGCGAAGTTATGGTAGTTCATATTTAGGTTTTCTCGATGAGAATCCCTTCGGACCTTAACTGCCTGCTACGGGAAGAATTATACTTATAAGTTTGTAAATTTAACGTGTTGGTAGACGTCAAAATTCTCATTATTAAAAGATATTGAAAACTTTCAAGCAATCCCAAAGGCGTCACAAAAAATGCGAACCAAGAACAGATTTCTATGAAAACGCCGTCCAACATTAAAGATCACGTTATTTTACAACACACAATGTCAAGAACGTTTTCCAAACGATTTGTTGCAGTTTTCATTTTTGTGTGAACACCAGTAACTGTTCACAGTTTTTAGGGTTCCGTAGCCAAAATGGCAAAAACGGGACCCTTATAGATTCGTCATGTCTGTCTGTCTGTCTGTCTGTCTGTCTGTCTGTCTGTCTGTCTGTCTGTCTGTCTGTCTGTCCGTCCGTATGTCACAGCCAGTTTATTCCGAAACTATAAGAGCTACATTATTGAAATTTGGTACGTAGATGTATTCTGTTAACCGCATTAAGATTTTAAAATAAAATCAGTAAAAAATCCAAAATTTTTGGGGCTCCCCATACATAGAACTGAAACTGAAAAAAAATTTTTTCATCGAACCTATACGTGTGGGGTATCTATGGATAGGTATTTGAAAATGATGTTGAGGTTACTAACATCATTTTTTTCTAAACTGAATAGTTTGCGCGAGAGACTCTTCCAAAGTGGTAAAATGAGTGTCCCCCCCCCGTAACTTCTAAAATATGGGCATGATAAAACTGAAAAAAATATATCATGTGTATCACTATAAAAACTACTAACGAAATTTAGTTTGAATGAAATCTAGCCCGTAGTTTTTTTTTAAACGTCATAAATCAAATTACCTAATTTTTTCATTTAATTAACTCCAATATAATAAAACGTAAAGAAAAACATTTATTTAGCTGTATAGTGGTACGGAACCCTACGTGCGAGAGTCCGACTCGCACTTGGCCGGTTTTTTTTTAACCGATAACTTATCTGGGGCGCGGTTTGTTCGTGTTCCGAACAGAAGTTGAAAAAAACCAGCTGAGCGAATGACGCAAAGCAGTTATGACGTAACGGAGTACCAACCTTGACAGTCATATACATTTTCCCACTGAGCAATAATGAGCGAGAACACTTATTTCAACGAGGCTCGCTTTGTTTTGATTGTCTAATATTATGTAGGTAATTATAGAGGCGTAATTGCTTTTAGTTTCAACTTTGTTATTTAGGTAAGAGTCGCTTGATTACGAATCCGTGCCACGGTAATGATAGTATTAAGCGTCTTGTCCAAGTATCACATAAGTTTGCGGTCATATTGATCGGGTTGATACACTTAATACGACGCGTTCGCAAAAGTAAGTGATGACAAAAACTTTGAATCGAATCTATTTTTTACGGCTACAGTTTTTTGCCCTTTTTTTACATTCCACCTACAGATAGATAGTAGTTAGCAAAAAATTGCTGAAGTAAGAAGTATTTTTACTAAAATATTCATAGACAAATTATAATAAAAAGGTCGTCTTTTATGAAACCCACAAAATGAGATGGACTGGTCTTATTCTAAATGTAAATTTGATATACTACGAACGGAAATCAATTCAACTGATTAGAAATGGCACAGTAGATAAGTATTTATGCGTACTTATTATGTTAATTTTCCCACTCATCACTGACCTCTTAAACTTGACAGCAGTTGAGGTTATATTCACGTTAGAACAAAGGCGTTGTTTACACAAAGTAAACCGTTACATTACTACAAGTCCCAGTTTCCTTGTCTGAGACTCAAACTATAGGATAGTAGGCTATTAAACGGAACCCCTTTGGGTAGGACACGACATGAAAATATTTTTTAAGAGTAGCCTCCTTTTAGTAGTGAATACAATGTAAGTACTCGCACTACTCCGCAGATGGAAAATATCTTTATTCATATAGACTTTATAGGACTTATGAATCGTCATACCTCGGAGGTATAGTCATTTCTATTTGTATCTTCACCTACATATCTATAGACTGATCCCAAAACGCAACCGAAGTTACTTTACTGGTCTTGCGCTGAGTGTATCGTGGACACTAGCCAGGCGGGTACACTCTACCACCGGCTAAGACACTGATAAAAATAAAGACAACGATAGGTATTTATTGCACGTGTAAAGTCCAAACCGATAACTGGAGGATCCAGCAGTGGACTGTGATAGGATGATAATGATGATTTATTTCATAACAAATTTGTTGAGACTTGCTGTAATCTCTAACAAGTCCTTTACACGACTCTTACAACGCCCACAAGTACGGATGACGGTGCCTTGTATGCTTTTCAATAACCACACGAAAAAAATTACCTACACGTACGTGAAATTAATGATGTTCATTCAAACTATCCGAATCCGAATCGAATTGTGAATAGAACAACAGGAGATAAAGAGACCCTCAAACATTAAACAAGGCCCTAACAAAGCCTATTCCGTCACCTACCGGTTCTCAGCCTTAGACCTTTCACTTTCAAGCTCGACATGGTTTTAACTAAAGGTGCTCGCTCACCGGGACAATTTACGTGTAATGTAACATTACATATTCAACTTTAATTATTACAATGGTATTACCATACTACCTACTCGACTGACGAGCTTGGTAACCTTTTAGATTCGACTTTGCTTTTGATGTCACAAGTTGTATGACCAGATGCTCTTATCAACAAGATCATCATCATCATCAGCCCATTGCAGTCCACTACTGGACATATCTTCTCCAATTATTCACCACTTAGAGCAAACATCTGGAGGATATACCCATAATCGCCACGCTGGGCAGGCAGGTAGGCGATCGCAGGGCGCAGCTTCTCGCTCCACCGACACATACCCGTCATCGGTATGTGTTATTTAGCGACGCTTTCAATTGTGATGGTTATACCGCCACCAGTCGGTTATCAACAAGATCATCTCATAATATTCACACAAAGCACTAACAAGAGACACATCACCGACCTCTTAACCTGATCTGAAGGCGCAATATATCTGACCATTGACAAACAACAATATTTTGTTCTGTCCCATACGAGACTGGCCCAATGACACAGTTGGTAGTGACCTCTGCCTTCTGAGCCAAGGGTCGTGGGTTCGATTCCCGCACAGTACAAACATTAATGTGAATTAATGTGTCGGTTTGAATTGGTCAGGGTGTTTTCTATGTATAACATAATAATATATAAAAAAGTATCTAAGTAAGTTTATCAGTTGTCTAGAGTACCCATAGTACAAGCTTCGGCTTAGTTTGGGATTAGATGGCGCTGTGTCGCACAGGGTGGCATGTCTTGGGTTATTTTATTTTATTTTGTCCTATCGCCTACACATAACGAGGCTCGACCGCGAATAAGTTGGAATAGGGGCAGCAAGAAGAAATAAGGCTGATGTAATGTACCAGTCTGTAACGTTACATTACACTCGCTTGCTCCCAGTGAAGTTGCACCTTTAATTCGTTTTGCAACACTGTACAAGATTATGTAGTACTACGATGCTCAACGTAATTGTTCTAGTCTTGTGATGATACGAATTCATAACTGGGTTATTAGAGTAGGTACGAATCGTTTATTCTACTGCTACTGGTAAGTACCTACTCTGCATATTTGGGTCGTATTTTAATCAGTATGTGATGCGCAACAGTGCTCTTGGATCGTCTTGAGCGAAGAATGGTTGAACTGGCGAAGAAGTGTGAAATTTATATTATGTATTTAAATAGTTAGTTCTTATTATTGGAATATTATTGGCGTAGCTAAATAGGGCCACAGGCCGATGACGGGCAGCAGCGTCATCGGAGCGAGAAGCTACGTCCTGCGATCGCAAACCCGCCTGCCCAGCGTGGCGATTATGGGCATATCCTCCAGATGTTTGCCCGGAGTGGCGAGCAACTGGAGAGGCCTATGTCCAGCAGTGGACTGCAATAGACTGGTGATGATGATGATGATATTATTGGAATGTGATGTAATGTTGTAACGGTTACACGCCACGTGTAAAGAGATAAGATTGATTATTTCTTTGTTATTTATCGTATAGCCAAGTACGCAAGTGCTAAGTGTGTGGGAAAATCGGTGCTTTCTCTGTACCTTAACTCTCATAATCCGATGGGACAACAATGAAGCACGATCGGGGGAGCGGAACTAGGATATCAGCGCCAACTTCCTGAATTCCTGCTTTTAAATAATCCCTTTACAGCCTTACAGGTTTAATTTTATTGAAGAAATCAGTACAAATATTTTTCAATACAACATTCAAATTTGACATTAGTCTAATGTTAATAATTGTACTACTTATTTTAGTTCAACTATTTTCACTTTTCAATTACTCATTCAGACTTTTCAAAGCCGAGCGGAATTAAGCATTGTAAATAAGATATAACATATAACATAATAAATTAGTTTAAACTTCAGAATTCAGGACCTCACTAGTAAACGAGCGAAAACCTAGCTTTTAGTACTATTAACTTATACCAAAACTAGACCAGAACATGTCGTAACAGAACACCTCTGATAATTCTCTCCACTCAAGTGCTCTCATAGAACAGTCCGGCCATAGAATCGTAATCATGTTAACACTAACCCTATTGCAGCAATAGATAGCGATAAAGTCTATTTTTAGACTTGAAACGTTAAAGACCTAAATGATAAACAGGGACAAGTGCACCGAAGTACACAAAAAGTACATTATTGTCGAACTAAATTTATCAAAACGCGTAATTTTAAGTACATTTAACATGAGTCCGTAAAACTTCATTTGTATGCAAGAACTATGAACCTATTAAAATTATAAATGCGAAAGTGAGTTTGAGTAAATGCATGATAGTTATTTATTCTTCCAGGTGAAAACTACTGAATATATTTTAGGTTTCATGAAAATGTATAGTAATAGGTATTATACCTCCATAACACAATACATGGGCTATTATATATAAAGAAAGACAAACAGAAAGATATACAGACAGACAGACGCACTTTCCCATTTAAAATAGGTATGGATTCACGCGTTCAGAGCCGCGGAATGCAGCTAGTACCCAAATATGCTACTTTACAATAGTTCGTCATTCAACGAGAATTCTCGCATCGATTAGTGGCTTAACCAATCAATTTGTTTTACTCACGTTGATTAACATACGTGAAAAGGAATTAATTGGTTACACATTAAACTCTCTGACCGAATTTAAGTCATAATCTCTAAAAGTACCTACAATCTTTACTTACAATAAAGCAGATTAGCAATGCAGGTCGTGAATATTTTTTTAATACGTGCGGAAACATATCTGATGTTCAAAACGAGAGTGAATCGGTTTTTGCTGGGTGAGCACGTTCCATAATAGACTACGATATCGCTTACCATCAGGCGAATCGCAGTCAAGTTCAAACCCATTTCTAATTTTAAAAAAAAGTATAAGTAGGTACATATATTGACCAGGAGCATGAAGAATAATTGTATCAAGTTTCGTTGAAACCTGTCCAGTAGTTTTTGTTTCTATAACGAACATACAAACAGACAGACAGACGGACAAAAATTTTACTGATTGCATTTTTGGCATCAGTATTTATTTATTTATTTATTTATTTAATCTTTATTGCACAATATAAAAAATAAAGTACAAAAGGCGAACTTAATGCCGCGTAGGCATTCTCTACCAGTCAACCTTTAGGCAAAACAGAAACAATTAAGTGGGTAGTGTGCTGCTCAATTTACGTGGAAACATTTGATATGATATATTAATATTAACATGCCCCGAAATAAAAAATTAAAAATAATAAACATACTTAATTATTGGGACAATGCATAAAACCATAATATATAGTAATTAATAATATACTAATAAATACAATATAAATCAATAAATGCATATAAATATAGATAAATAGGTATATATATATAATATATATAATAGGACGACGACTAGATGTAAAAAAGGGAAAAAAAAAAGAACACTATTGAGCGGAAAATTGGAGCCGATAATACTTTTGGACTCTCACCTTAAAAGATGCCCTGCTTGGAGCACTACGGATGCTTTCGGGTAACTTATTCCAGAGTCTGATGGATTGCACGCAGAAGGAGTTGGAGACGAAACTAGAGTGGTGCAGAGGAATGGCTAAGAGTGAATTGCTAGAGGAGCGAAGCTGCCGAGTGTGAGTCGAGCTAAGAAACTGGAAAATGGATTTGAGATAAATGGGAAATTTGGGATTGTGGAGAATCGAATAAAGCATACATAAAACATGGATTTCTCGTCGTAAGGCAATAGGGAGCCAGTGAAGCTGTATACGGAAGGAGGAGACATGATCGAATTTACGAAGGCCAAAGATAAAACGTATACAGTTGTTCTGCAAACGATCCAACTTGTTAAGAAACCCTTGATTGAGATCAGGATAACACACATCGGCATAGTCAATAATTGGAAGGATCAACGATTGAATAAGAGTAACCTTAGTGTTTATAGGTAAGAAGTGCTTAAATCGATAGAGGGAGCATAACGCAGCGCTGACCTTACGGCTAACTTCCTCGACGTGCTTAGACCAACTTAAGGTGGAATCAATGTACATACCAAGATCTTTGACGCTGGTGTAATAAGGTATAGTTTCACCACGATATGTGACTGGCGGAACAGTTGTCAAGTCCAAATTGCGCAATTGGTGCGCGCTACCCACAATGATAGCCTGACACTTATTCGGGTTGACAGCGACGCCAAAACGATCCGACCAGTCTGCGATAAGGCGAAGATCATTGTTCACCCCTGCAATAGTCGCACTGATACCAACCATTGAACACTGCTGGTACAGCTGTAGATCGTCTGCATACAGGTGGTAAGAGGAGCTAAGACATTCAGTTAATGAATTTATAAAGAAGGAAAATAAGAGAGGAGAGAGTATGCCACCCTGTGGAACACCTGTGGAAAGGTTGCGCCAACTTGATAGCGACTGATCAATCTTGACTGCTTGTTGTCGGCCACCGAGGTACGAAGAAAACCAATCAATGGTTGTAGTATCTGTGCTAAGACGACCGAGCAAGGACAGGAGGATAGCATGGTCGACCGTATTAAAGGCGTTGGAGAAATCAATTAGAATTAGTACAGTCACCCTGCCACTCTCCATACCCTGCCTAATGTCCTCAGTGACTTTCAACAAAGCTGTACTAGTGCTGTGTCCGGGACGGAAGCCAGATTGAAATTGACTCAAAAGATTGTTTCTAAAAATAAATTTTGAAAGTTGGGAGTGAACAGCTATCTCAAGGATCTTCGACAAGAAAGGGAGTATGGAGATAGGTCTAAAGTTGTTGAGTGTAGAAGGAGAAGGGATTTTCGGGAGTGGGATGACGTAGGCCTTACGCCATAAGGAAGGAAAAGTCCCAGTACGTAAAGAAAAGTTAAGGATGTGAGTGATCAAGGGAAGAAGGATATCAAGAAGGATAACAACCATGGCTCGACTTACGCCATCACAACCAGTAGCCTTGGATTTAACGGAGAGGATATATTTCCTTGTCTCATCAATATACACCTCGGATAGCGAAAAGGATTCTGACATAAGTAGCGGCAAGGAAGTTATTTTAGTGATAGTTTCTGATCTAGTAGTAACATCTAGAGCCACTGTGGTTGAAAAATGGTGATTAAGGTCATCTGGGGTGAAAGACATGGAGGAAACTTGGTTTTGACGATTGCCAATGCCCAAGCTTTTGAGAAACTTCCATGTTTGAGCCGACGAAGAATCTGTAACGTGTTCATGGATATAACGTCGTTTAGCTGCCCTCACCATCTGGTTGCAACGATTTCTCGCAGTCTTGAAATGCGCCCAGTTTATGTCAGAGCGATCCCGCTTGTATCTCCTAAAAGCCCGGTCCCGTCGTGTCATCGCCGCGCGTACTCCTCTAGTGATCCAGGGCGCTGGAGGACGTTTAAGCCTAACTTGGCGGAAAGGGGCATGCTTATCAAAGAGAGAAAGGATGGAGTCATTGAGATATGCGACCTTAGCGTCAATCGAAGATGCGGAGAAAACAGGATCCCAATCATGTCCAGCAGCATCGCACCTGATGGCATCCTCGTCTAACCTAGCAAAGTTGCGCATCCGAACTATAGTCGGGCGAGGTTTGGCTGTGTGGAGTTTATACGATGCGTAGATCAGGTCGTGACGAGAGAAACCAGGCGCTGAGTGCTGTCCATGTGTCAGAATATTCTCAGAAGAGGAAGTGATAATTAGATCAAGCCAGGTGTCGGGAACATCGATATTGTGATGAGTGGGCTTAAGAGGAAGAATAGATAGGTTTAGAGCATTAACCATGGCCAGAAGTTTAGTGGAGGACCCTGACTTGTTAAGAAGATTGGTATTAAAGTCACCCAAGACCAGTACATGCGCACAATCCAAGCAAATAGGCTCCAGAACAGTCTCCAATGTAGCCAGGTAGTCGATACCAGGAGGACAGTAAACAACTCCCAACACTGCCCTTATGCCCCTAATATTGACTTCAAGGAACAAATATTCCGCAGAGGCAGAGTACTGCGAAGGTGACGTTAGAATTATCTTGAATGGAATATTGGACCTGAGATATATGGCCACACCTCCACCTCCCCTCCCAGTACGGTCATTCCTCACAAGCACATATCCAGGAAGAGCGTAACAGGCTGAATCCAAGCAGGGTTTCAGCCATGATTCGGAGATTAAAATTGCTTGTAAGGGACAATCCTCGAATGTGCTCAGAAGGTCAGCGTAGTGAGAGGGGATACTTTGAGCATTAATGTGGCATACATTGAAATATTTTTTAAACTGGTCAAGGTCTTGTTTTAAAAGAGAATCAAGTGGTGTAAAAGATGTGTCATGAAATGAGTCGTCGTCATCAGAAGTGATATTACTGTTGTCTAAGGCTAAATAAAAAGATTCGTCCATAGATATTATAAATAAGGAAGGGGGGTAATAGATATTTATATATAATGTTAATAAAATTAATAAATATACAATAAAAAGTAATAAGGCGTAATAACTATCTGGGGGTGATAGTATCGATCACTTATCACCCCCAGATAGTTATTTTGAAAATACGAGTATATTTCATGTACAGAATTGACTTCTCTACGGATTTATCATAAGTATAGAAGATAATTATTTTATGACCACCTCACTGATCATAATTTCTCCTGTTTCCAGACAAATCCCTGACTCTGGAGGATGCACCAACTCTTGATCCTGTCCAGGGTCACGCTGCGCAGTGCACTTGCCCCAACTGTGATGAGGTGCTGTCAAGATTCTCAGAATGCAGCATCTGCTTGGAGCCCTTACAGGTAACTACTATGATCCATATCATCATCATCAGCCTGTTGCCGCTGAGCCGCTGGACATAGGCCTCTCTAGTTGCTCGCCACTCTGGGCAAACATCTGGAGGATATATCCATAATCGCCACGCTGGGCAGGCGGCTGGCGATCGCAGGGCTTAGCTTCTCGCTCCGGTGACGCTGCTGCCCGTCATCGGCCTGTGGTATTTAGCTATGCCTTCAATCGTGATGGTTATACCGCCACCAGTCGGTTTCTAGCTGTTATTCGGCAGAGAAGCCCAAGTCGCTGTGATAACGGGCTAGTAACTTCTCAGTTATCTGTCAGTTGCCACCGCCATGCCGGCCCAACCCTACTCACCGGCAGAAACATGACTCGGAGGTCATTTGGCTGCGGTATTCTATCCCCGCACGGTCGGCTAAATTTGAGCGAAGATTCGCTATGCCCTACCTAACTTCGCTATTCTCTAGCTTAGCTTAAAAAGGACTTGATATGAAAAATATAATGAGTTGTTAACTAAATGAACAAAAATGTAAAAGGTTTTATCGAAATTTAATTAAATTGTCCTCCTTTTTAATTAAGTTCCAATAAAACTGTGCTTAAACCGTTCCGTTGAAAAATACGTATCAAAAGTGTGAATATTCATTTGACGCAATCAGAATTGTCAGATTTTGGACTACTAAAGTGAAATTAGTGACTCTCAATTATTGCCTGGACCTAATTAAAATGCCAATAACGATGACATTCAAACTTTTGTTTTATTAAATTATTTTATTTATTAGTATAATAATAATAATGTAATTGCCTATTAATGAACGTGTTATCACATTCCTTCTTCAAAACTAAAATAGGAAAAAAACACATGAAATGATCTTTCGATGACCAGATTGGTTTAATGGTAATGAACGTTGCCTCTGATACAGTGATCGCGGGTTCGATTCCCGCACAGTATTGTCTGTTTGTATTGGTCTGGGCGTTTGCTATTTAAAATATAGATAGATAGATAATATTCTTTTTGCACATTATACTCGTACAATTGACCTAAAACTAGGTGTACTAGACTAGACATGTCTTGTACAATGTAATTGTAGGCGGCATAAAGTAACATGTATTTATTTAAAAAAAAAGAACAAAATAATCAAAATTTATCTAAAGTCTTGTACTCATCGTTAGCTTTGACTAGTACGGGACTAGATATAACAACTTCTATTTTATAAATGACGATGTTACTCATTCATAATCCTGACCTGACTAGGTACTAGATTAGGGCTTGATTTTTTTTTCTCTTCGCCGTTATGCCAAAAGGAATTATATTATTACACGATCTCGGAAAAAACCATAGATTCTTCGATCAACGAAATCGAATAAAACTTCAATAACAAGACGTGTACAGATCAGTGAATCGAATCCATTCAATGGACGTGAAACGATTTTGTGAAATGATTTTTTTAATACAACTACGATAGATAAATTTGCCCGATAACAAATTGGAATCGTTCTATTAGACAAATAATAAAATCATATCGAAATGCTGGAAACATATTTTCAATAAACAGTTCTTTCAAGATGTTTTTTGAGATATAATAAGGACAATTTCTAAGAAAAGTTTAAAAGGTAGTTATGGTTGGTATTTTGGTATTGTATTTCATCATCACCATCATAATGCAAACGTCCACTGCTGGACGTTGGACGCTTGGCAGGCGGGTTGGTGACCACAGTATTCTACGATACCCACTGCATGAGATGGGGTATCTAAATCCGAAACCTATACGGACCGATAAAGATATATAGATAAAAATAACACAAATAGAAATCAGCTCTTTTGTAATTGCGTCACTTGCCATATTACTCACGCAAAATAGGCGCAAAGTCGTCGAGTTACGGAAAACGGCCCATTCAAACTAACATATAGGCAGGAACGTGATATACACAATAGATTACAGTAAGATTAAAACTTTATAAATATCCTTACTAAATAACCATATTATCCGCTGCAAAACACCTATCTAACTTTAATAAATCCATCACGATCTGAATGAACAAGTATTAAAGAAAAAACTCCCTTGAATTCGGTAAATCACATCCAACGCATACTTATGGCACGTAATATTCAATATATTATCATACTTCATTGTGCTTCATTGTGCGCTCATTGTACTTCATACAAATTGAAATTCACATCAGGCTTTAAGTATTGGAGACTCGGAGTCGACTCAAAGTTATAACTCCAATTTATTATGGCTTGGTTTATGGTCCGACACGTGGTAACTGCACACATTCGTCATTGGCGTTGACGTAATATAAGTTTTAAGCAGTTTTTGCACAATCAGACAAATATCAGACAACATCACATACATTTCTCCGATCCCAAAGTAAGTAGCTTAAGCACTTGTGTTATGGGTATCAGAACAACGAAGGTACCACAAATAAATACTTAAATACAAATAATAACCACCTAGACACGGAACAATCATAAGTGTTCATCACACGAATGTTTGTCCCGGATGGGAATCGAACCCACGACTCTCGGTTCAGAAGGCAGGGGTCACTACCAATTGAGCCACCGAGCCTGTCAAATAACAATATACGTACAATCGGTACACAATCGATATATTATCTTTTCTAAGATACACAAACGAAGCAAAACCACAATCACTTACATAACTTAGCGTAGTAAAGCCATATTTATCCCTTCTGCCGCCATTCACTGCCAAGTTTGAAGCAGTAGTTATAGAGGTACTTAATTGAAACTTCGATTTTGGGGATTAAATTTATGAAATCCATTGAAAAGTTATTAGTTAGAGTGATTGATTAAGATACATCGAATGGCTCGTTGGTAAAGTGATCGCAAATGCCATTTTAGGACCTAAACTGCGTAGGTTTGATACGTGGAGCCAAAACTAAGATTTTTTTTATGATCTAAGAGGCAAAATTGTTACTGGATTCTTCAAGAACTGAAATCGCATCGGATTGAAGGAGCAGAAAGTGTATTTTTCCTTGATACCTAAACTACCGATCTATATAATTAGGTACAAATAAAAGGGATGATGATTATGATATTCTTGCCTAGAAAATCTGAACATTACATCTCTCGGGGAACACAAATTCCGGTAAAAAGTTTCATAGTTTACCCGTTCGCGCTATGAATGTAGAGCGAATTTTTGGAACCTGCACCATAAATCGGTGTCTCCTTGCCGTGTCGCTGCTCGTCCAATGCACTAGTGTAAAGTTGGGATGGGTCGCTACTTACATTATCATCATCAGCGTATTGCAGTCCACTGCTGGACATAGGCCTCGCCAGTTGTTCGCCACTTAGGGCAAACATCTAGATATACCCATAATCGCCAAGCTGAGCAGGCGGGTTGGTGATCGCAGGGCATAGCTTATTGCGCCGGTGACGCTGCTGCCCGTCATTGGTCTGTGGTATTTCGCTACGCATTCAAATGTGATGGTTATACTGCCACCAGTCGGTTGCCAGTGCCTCGCTGTTATTCGGCAGGATGCACCACGGGCAGGTGAGGTTGGCTTGGAGCGAAAAGATGATAGGCCGCTCCCTTTCATCGCTACTTACTGGTATTATTATTTAAGTCTAAGCTCATGATCCTAGTGCCTTATCAGGCCCTGCAAAGTCTGGAACACCGTCGTAAAGTCGCCTGTCTGTCGGTATTCTATCGGTTGCATTTCGGAGAGTGTGCAACGGAATTATTTAATTTGATTCCTCCTGCCCCTTTTTATCATCGGACGAGCAGAGATACGGTGAATAGGCACCGTTACATGGTGCAAGTTCCTAGGACACGCACAGCGCGTTTCGCTTCTACCTTCATAGTGCGAACGGCTAAACTATGGAACTCTTTGCCGGGCTCCTTGTTCCCCGAGAGATACAATCTTTCGATGTTCAAGGCGAGAGTGAATCGGTTTTTGCTGGGTGAGCGCGTTCCATCGTAGACTACGATATCGCTTACCATCAGGCGAATCGCAGTCAAGCGCAAACTCACTTTGAATAAAAAAATTAAAAAAAAGCCCTGTCAACAATTTGCTAACAGCTGTCATTCCTATTCCAGTGCTTCGGTCCCTGCGCGTGTCCCTGGTGCGGAGGCATCTGGTGCGCTCGGTGCTCCCGCAGGATGTCCCGGTGCGCTTGGTGCCGAGGGACGCTCCGTGCGCCCGCGGGTCCCTGCCTCGCCCTGCAGAGGCTGATCAACGACTTGATGCTGCCGTGCCGGAATTATAGGTAAGCTGGGATTAACCTGACTATAGATAGATAGTTTGGTTCAATGGTATACAGTTATCGCGGGTTCAATTTTTGACTTTCTCAATAGCTCATTTGGTAGTGACCTCTGGCTTCTGAGCCAAGGGTCGTGGGTTCGATCCCCACACAACACAAACATTTGTGTTCATGTACATGTCTGTTTGTATTAGTCTGGGTGTTTTCTTTGTATAATATGTATTAATTTACAAAAAAAAAAGAATTTAAGTAAGTAGGTATATCAGTTGTCTGGTACCCATAGTACAAGCTTCGGCTTAGTTTGGGGCTAGACGGCACTGTGTGGCCCAGCGTGGCATGTCTTGGGTTAAGGGTATCAGAACGAAGGTACCACAAATAAATACTTAAATAATAATATAAACACCCAGACACGGAACAAACACAAGTGTTCATCACACGAATGTTTGTCCCGGGTGGGAATCGAACCCACCTACCACGGTATGAGATATATAATCATATACCTTTTCATTGTATCATGGACTACAGTTCATTACGAGTATTATACACGGTTCCTACCGATCTACTAGAAATAAAAATATATAAATATAAATCCCATATAAAGCGAACACATTACTAAATGTTATATTCTTACGCAAAATTTTCCTACAGTTATAAAATGTCAGCGCAGCCCAATTAGAGATCCTTGAAATCGTTAATATTATGGCCACGTATAAAATTATCGACATCAAAGATATTTTAATGATACGCCTACTGGACATGTGAAACAGCCATAATAACATAGATGATAATATTGACAGAATATATTGCAGAAACCAGTTCACTGGGGAATTTTAGGCGTTATTTTCTAGAACCAGACATCAACAAGCCATAATTACTAACTGTTTGTATCGGTATGTGTGTTTGCTATGTATATTTATTTCTATTTAAGTATCTAAGTAAGTTTATCAGTTGTCTAGTACTCTAGATAACCATGTCTGTTTGCATTGGTCTGGGTGTTTATTATGCATAATATGTATTTATTTTTAAAAAGGTATCTAAGAAATTTATCAATTATTTGTCTAGTTCCCATAACACAAGTCTCTGCTTATTACTTAGATGACTTAGATGGCTTACTTAGATGACGCTATGTGGCCTAGTTTGACATAATCTTGGTTTATTTATTTTTTAATAGCGAAACCCTCGCTTCGCTTCGGGTATTTCAGATAATAATTCTAAAACTAAATATAGCTTTCTAATAAAATAAAATTGAGAGAATGATTAAAATCGGTCCAGTACTTTTTCAGTTTATTCGTTACATACAAAAATACCAATCTTTCCTCTTTATAGGTAATATTATTATTATTGTAGATTATGTATGAAGGCGGGCGTTAATTCCTATACACACACACACACACACACAAGTACACTATAACACAGTGCTAAAAGACCAATCTTATTTTTTTTAAATACGTAAGTATTTTAATCGTCTTACAACCTTATATTATTACAATTGATAATATACAATTGATCGTAATACCGCCTTAAATATACGGACATTAGTATGTTTGCTTAGCCGTCTAATACCCGAGTGGGGCTACAAAGATGCTCCGTATAAATCAACAATAAATCTCATCCTATCACAGGAGGAATCCTACACGCATATAATAATTAATCAGTACGTGATCAGATTAAATCTCGTTTGAATGGTAATGCAGAACAATAAAACAATAGACTTCCTTGATCCATTTACCAACATCTTGAATGTATTTATCTTCATTAACAATTTGATCATTTGTACCTACTTTGCTAACATGATGATTACTATGTCTAATAGCTTCATATGTGCAACAATGTATTTAATTGATATATTTTTGTTCCCTGTTATCTCTCTCTGTGTCTCAGTAATTAGTATTATTATTTTAAATTGTCATTAAGAAGATTTATTTATTTATGCGTTTGCAAAGTCTACTGGATCTATTTTTATAATTCTTTCACCATTTGAATGGTAGAATCATCTGGTAAAAACCTATTCTACAGTACAGTAAAACTAGATATACTATAATTACACATAGGATATTTAAAATTAAATATTACAGTTAAAATAGTACTAAGCATTCGTAATAGTCTTTTCGCTCTCTAAGTTAAATTGTTAAATTTAATGAACGTAATTGAACTTCGAACAATCTACCTTTCTACCACTGTATCAGTGTTGTCGGCCTATCTTTTGGACCTCACGACCGCTTACCATCAAGTGGAGTGAAGTCATCCTGATTGCTCTTTTTATAATCTATATATATAAAAGAGCAGTTCCTGACAGAACGAGCAACACAGAGCCGAAATCGCTGAAGCGAATGCAACGAAATTTTGCATGTAGGTTACATTTATGACGTAGGCGCCCGGTAAGAAGGGATATTTCGAAATTCACCAGCTAAAGGAGTAAAACAGGGGTTAAACGCGGGCGAAGCAGTAGGGGCACAGCTAGTAAACAAATAAAGGTAGCGTTCACTACGGCCATTGAACCAAACTGGTCGTCGAATAAATTTCTAATAAGCTAATAAGCATTCAACTGCAAATGGATAGATCTTACAGATGCCAATCATCATCAAGATTAAATTCTACACGCAAATTTAATTAAAAGCTTTTGTTGTCCGAAATGTTATCCACCTCTTCTCTTAATCTCTCTTGTTTGGCCAATAAACTTTTTATTCCGGCTTCAGGTTGAGCTTTCCCACAAATAGACAGTAAAAGTGTCGTAAAATGTTTTTTGTTAAGTGGTTTTATGTTAATGGCTTTAGTTATGGCTCGTTAAAGAGGAACACTTTAATCAAAAATTAGTTGTAGGTATCATTTTGGTTACAAAGCTTCAATTAAACTATTCTTCTAAATCACCTTGTATAGCCTGAAGCAAACCCTTATCTTTGTAGAATGAAATAAGCAAGAAAATTAAACATAAATGTGTATAGCAAAGATCGTCGAGTCTTTCTCCTTCACCAAAGAATACGTGTAAAGGTCATAAGTAGCCAGAGAACTATTCTTAAGCTATTACTGTCCTTTTCACGTATTCTTCTCATTTCCTCCAACCAACATAATACTAGGCAAGTTTCTCAAAACTTTCTTTTCAAAAGCTAATCACAAGTATAGCATTTTGCTTAGCCTTAAAAAAAGAATGAGATAAATTGCTAAATTTTCCGTAATGATGTCCATATTATAGGATTGATGTTCAAAGAAATTGCGACCCAAAACTCACATTCTTATTTCCTGTAATATCGTGTCATTTGCACCACATATGACAGCAATATTATCGTAGATCTGAATCAAAGAAACGCGTGTACAAAGACAAGCCTCGGCAGTAAAACTTTACTGCTCGCAAACAAGTTGGCAGATTCCATTAAATATATCAGTCAACTTGTGTAATTTGCCGGATTATGGATCTGATACATCTGGTGTTGTGGGCGGCTGTTTCTTGTAAGGACACGTTATGTATTTGTGGAGTTTTGAAGTACAATAAGGTGTGGTTTTGGTGTTAGATCGTAATAAATCTTATTAAGAAGTGATAACTTAGAAGACATGAATAGAAAGATGTACTGTTAAGTGATTCTCATCTGTCAGAACTGTGTCTAAACACAGCTCTCTTGGCAGAGTCAAGGTCGTAACGTACCTATTAGTTGTAAATGTTCTGGGTGTCTTAGGACTTAGGACACCTAGGACTAATGCAAAGGGCCGCCCATTATAGATTTGATCTAATTGGTTCACTGCATGGATGACTTTCCCCGCAGTTTTTTGAATTTACTGTCTCCAAAGAACATATCAAAATTTCAAATTATGTTTGAAATTTGAAAAAAAAGAACTATAGTTGTACAACAAATATGAACTGTTGTCATTGTGCGCAATACAGAATATCTATTTAAACCTTTCCTCCAAAAACCGTAATTGCATTAAATTAGTAAAATAGGAGTGTACCAAATTGTACCTAATGATTTTCTTTTCTTTCTTTCCAGACGAGGCTGCACAGACCTCCTTACCGCCACCAACAGAGCGAAACACGAGGAAGCCTGCAATTACGACACCATGATGTGTCCCATAGCCTCCAACTGCTGCTCCGTCCCCTTCGAAGAGCTGTCGCCTCATCTCCAGGCTTCCCACAACATCATCGCGGTCTACTCCCAAAAGATCAAGATACTCATCGAGAACTTCCAAACGAAACTCAAGAAGACCGCCTGCTGTCGGACCAAATACAAAATCGTCTTGCTCCACCAGAAGAGCGCTTTCGTCATCAAAGTCTGCATCTACAACTACCACGTCCGTGTCGAAGTCATGAGACGGAAGCTCGGCTACATAGCTGACCCCCAAGCGCAATCCAAAAAGAGCGAATATTGTGCTCTTATAGAATTCCAAAGCAAAGCGCTGTGCACTAAGTCAGCTATCCACATAGAAAACGAGACTTATGGCAAGAAAGCCGAAGTCCAATGGAACGACGTCATCATGAAGTCTGAAAACGATGAAGCCATCACAATCCACGTTAACATCGGAAAATCAGACTCTGACCCGTCTAGACAAAATCTAGCGGAATCATAGAACTGTATTTGATTTTATTAAACATCGAATAATTAAACTTTAATACTGCCTGTGCTGTTAGTAATGAATCAATAGTCATAAGTTAAGGATGACAATGAGTGTTGTGGTGAAACGTGACTGATTTAGGCTAAATTTTTAATGTAATTTAGATTTTAAGTTCAGATTTAAACAATTAAATACTAGTATTTTTCTTAATGCTTGCATTTTCATTGACCAAACCTTTAGGTGTTCTTTTTTTATATTCTTTATGGATTTGGGATTAGCCATAATTCACCTCAAGTAAGTGTAAATGTGACATTGAAGACTACGATAGATCGCACCGACCCAGGAAATACCGATTCACTCTCACCTTGACCACCTGAAGATTATATGTCGCGGGGAACATAGGGTTCGGCAAAGAGACGTCCATAGCTTGACCTTTAGCACTAAGAAAGTAGAGGCAAAACGCACAGTGCGAATCAATGGGACTTGTTCTCGAAGATAGGATTTAGTCATTATAGTTTCACAAATGAGACACTTTGTAAATAATTTATCTTGTCATAATTTAATTTACTAAAAAATTAGTAATTGCTTATTATGTATACAAAACAATAGGCAGATGAGATAATCAACAATGTAATTTAACACTGCATTAAAGCATTTCAAATTTAATGTACGTCGAACTAACGAGAGACTCGGCGATATTAACAATCTCGTTAAGATGATGTATTACCTAGTCTTGACTTGAAATGTAGATTTACTTATGTGTATCTCAAATACTGTAGAACGTAATAAGTCATACTACACCACATTTATCAAAGTACAATAAAATTAGTACTTTTGTGTGAACATCAAAACAACGGAGGTACTACTAAAACAATTTTTTGTTTTGTCACACAGACATGACACAACAAATCACAATAAATCTGGCTGCTACGTCTTTCTTTAAAGGTAAAAAAAAAAAAAATTATTTACATTCAAATATCCTTTTACAGAAGCCAGTGGCCAGAGTCCTTTTAAGAATAATTATGCTTATTTCAGGAGGCTCTGCTCTTCATATACCTAACTTACGAGTATATAGTGAGAGGTGGTTTATATAGAGCTCTTTTCTCATGCGACACTGGCATAGCAGCGACATGGCTGTGACCCCGGCATTGGTGATGTGCATGGGCAGCAGTTACTTGTTTGTATTAACAGTGACTTTGTTTAATATCAGATAGGCTGGTTGCTCGTCTGCCATCAACAGCAATAAAACAAATAATAGGAGCCACAAGAAAACTTACATTAAATTGGCTACCGGGATAGCGATCTTAATTTATATTTATTTAACGTTAATTGCACAATTATAACAGTGTACAAAAGGCGGACTTAATGCCGCATAGGCATTCTCTACCAGTCAACCATTGGGCTACGCAGAAATAAAAGTATAGGTAGTGTGCTGCAAAGTTAACATTAAACATTTAAATTACATACATAAATATAATACATTTATACATATTATAGCGATACCTGATAAGTGTCTGATATGATATTTGAAAATGCATATCAGACACTTATCAGCAACAAAACAGCTTCAATCTTACTTTAGCAATATTTTAGGCTTTCATGGTTAATTAAAAGACGCGAAACATCAGGGGAATAGTAAGTATACCTACAATGTTTCTCAAAAGCCAAGGTTCTCATTATTTTCACGAAACATAGGTATAGTATGATACCAAAATGTCATTAGTGAAATGAGGTTAAATGTAACCTTGTTATTATTTTTGATGCGGTGGTGTAAGAACGGATTCGAAAGAATATGAAATAAGTTCAGCTTTAGTAAATGACAGTGTTTAAAAAGATATTCCGTAAATTGGAAACAGATATCTACCAGAATTTAAACCATGATATTTCATCACGTCAAAAAGCTGAACTGAATATGTTTTGTACGTATTTTGTATCTAATTCTTATAAATGACGACATAAACATTCCAGGGTCGGTTTCAAAGGCGTAGTAACTATTTATTAATCCGTGTTAAAGGTCTTTGGTTAGTTTACTAATGATCATTAAGAAATATTGACACAAACTGACCAATGAGCGGAAGCAAACATTAACAACAGTACCTAACTAAGGAATGAATTCTTTTAAAAGGTTAGTTTTATAAAAATGACAAATAAAACTATAGGCACACGACAAAAACAAATAAAACAAGATGATAACACCGAATACACCCTTAGGTTGGTGTCATCTAATAAGAAGGTAATTAGCTTTTCCCTGCGGCTTTGCCGTAAGGCACCCTTCTCAGTACTGTGATCAATGTTAAGATAAAGAGTAAAGAGGTCACACGAAAAATATACAAAGTCACATTCGCACTTACCTAATTAGTTGGGATACAGGTGGATAGATAATACTCAGTCCATTCTACGCATAGAAATTTATCAAAGATAGTTTTTTTTTATGATAGAGGGCTTGAAGGTCTCCTGATGGTAAGTGATCATTTCAGCCCTATGAGATGACATAGGTGTCATCTAGATGACATAGGCTAGTTCACATACTGTGATTTTTATACGTATTTGCCTTTCTATCCTTGCTACATCGTAGGTCTATGCTAGATCCAACATTTTCTACGGTCAGCTCGTTAACGCGCTCGTATTATCTTTTCCAAATTACTCATTAGGTAGTCTCCTCGCTGTTTTCGCCAACAGCTCATTTACCCATGAGACGTAATTATCTTGAAGAACAGTGGCGGTATATGAAGTCACCAAGTACGATACCAACCCTTATTCTCTAACGTTTAAGAACTATAACGACTGATAAGAACTTGAACTTGACCGGAAAACTGTACGAGTGTGTTCCCCTTTATGAATTGTAATGACGGTCGGTTTCCAAGGACGATATTAGAACGACATAGTTCGGTCGTTGTTTTATGACCGAAGATATGTTATTATCCCCAAGAGTGCTACTCTGGCTTCTTTGTAATCAAAAACTGTTTCCATGGGCAGTATTGACACGATAACACATGAGTGACATCGCAAATGGCATTTTGGATCACTGCGAGAAATAGTTATCACGTCAAACGTTTTTATAAACGACGCTGCACCACATAGCGCTATCTAGTCCCAAACTTAGCCGAAGCTTGTACTATGAACACTAGATAATGGGACTTATTCTTTTTTTAGTTTTACGAAGTTGCACAACTCCTTATATAATTATTTTTATTTTCTATTTAGTATTTTTTGTTATAATAGCGGCTAAAAAAATACATAATCTGTGACAATTTCAACTCTCTAGCTATCGCGGTTCTTGTCATACAGTCTGGTGAGAGACAGACGGACAAACAGACTGCGAACCCAGGGTCCCATTTTTGCGCTTTGGGTACAGAATCCTAAAAATATAAAGTCATAAATATGTAAATATCTACCACTGACACTTCACATTTCGGCTACATAGCGCGTTTCGATCGATTCTACACTCCCTATCTCCTCAGTCAGTACGTAACAAACAGACGTACCGTACCGCGTCAAACAACGAACTCGGCTCCAAGGCTCCGTGAGCAGCATCGAAATGTTACCGTTATTGGCCCGGTCATACATGTTGGTGGTAAATTAGTGAGTTAGTAAGAGTCAGGTGCTCTTGGCCTACTCCACATTAGCAGGGCTCCACGAAAGTGACTCATGCGTCATCGTTGAACTGATACATTTCGGTTCGGTTCGCTTTCACTCCTTTTGTTTTGGAAGTCCTTTCATGGTATTGTTTTGAACGTCGAAAATTGGTGGCTACTGGTACTAAAGATACACAAAGACATTTCTGTTCATCATTATAAGCCTTTCGTAGTCCACTGATGGACATAGGCTTCTCCAGTCGTTTGTACGGGTTTATTGTCATGTCAAACATCATGTCTGTCTACGATGATGATGATGATGATAGTACAACTATTATCAAATATATTAAATATTATATTTAATATATTTATAAATATATTAAATATGAATGACGTCCATTAAAAGTGACTGGATATCCGGTTACGGATGACATAGCCATCCGACCATCGGGTCTGGTCTGCCACATTCACACGTATACTATAATAGAACTTACCTCAGCAGCAATATAGGCGGGTATGACGGACAGCAACAGTCTCTCCTGCTGCTCTCTTTCGCACTCCAGCTTGACCCGCTGTTCCAGGCACGTCCTGGTCCCGGCGAAGGTGTTCCTGTGGGCCCGCTCCGTGAGGGCGCGGTAGTACAAGCCTATGCCCGTCGCTGAGATGAGGAGGGCCATCTCGCAGACCAGCTGTGGATAAAGTTAAATGACTCAATATATTATGAATATTACAATTAGCGAGAATGATTGTTGGTTCGATCTCTCGGTTTCCGAACATATTTATGAATTTTATTGTTCCACTTATTTACTTTGCTCCGATCCCAAAAATGGAACATAAGCATATATCAGCGGGGCGATTCAAAATGCGTTCCGAAAGATCTTACTCGGATTAGTATCCGAGACTTTATTTTATTATCTTTATTATATTAGACTAATGCCATATTTAAATGGACCTCGAGGTAGTCCTCGAGGTCCACTTAAATATGGCATTAGTCTAATACAAGTAATATGAAATTTGAGCCACGTTCGAACGATTGATTCCTATTAGGTATTTTTTTTAGCCATAATAGCCTATTCAAGACACGCATACAATTACAAATCTTACATTATGAACCTAAAACAAATTAAAAAATATTACCAGTCATCACTCGAGCCCAGACTGACTTTGGAAGAGAGTCTATACTTCTTTCTATGGCAACATGATAATACAAATTTATACCTATAGCAATTCCACCCTATCCACCAACAATAATACTTATGCAACACTCATTAAAAAAGCTCGTGACCAAACCCAATTACGATGTAATGACCAATCGTGTACATATATGTTATATGATAAGCCCTGAGGCTACTGCCCTCCCATTGACTAGTTGCGGGCCTGTCTACAACATATAAATTGTCATGCTTACGGCCAACTGACATGAAACTTCAGTCACGGATAGCAATTAGAGCTGGGAACTTAATATCGATAACTCTTGTTATCTATATTGAACCTTATTGAAATTACCCTTAGAACTTTGAAGTGTTCCGTTATCTTGGCTATAGAGACTAGATAAGGGATAACGATTGGGGATTGAAAGTTACTTATTTTTCTTCGCTTTTGTCTCCTAAAGTTTGATGTAAGATTGATTGCCAACCATTACAAGTTTGGTTGCGTGGTAGTGAACGGAGGCCGCGGGTTCGATCCCCAGACGGTACAAAGATTTGTGTGCATGAACATGTCTGTTAGTATTGGACACATTCTATGAAATCAATCTTTCCGACTAAAATTATAAAATTTGATATGAAGCATTTCTTTTAGACCACGTATTACTTTTTGTGACTTACAAAATCGCATAGTATAGGGCGATCCAAAGTTAAAAACTATAACATTTAATTTAAACACAGCCACTTATATATTGCCGCAGTGATAATAAAATATCGATAAATAAATAAAAAATATCGATACTTTAACATCACGATTTTTTACAAAAACATTAAGCTTGATAGATGTGACCGCAATACAAGAAACAAAATAAATTGTGTTACAAAAACCAATAACATGGCACGAATCTAATGATATCGGTAATGATAACAATTCGTTACTACTAATGAAAAATATTCCAAAAGTCATTTCTTTCAGTAGAAAGTAATTGGAACTTATTTATATAGTTAATTTATTCGTTTTTTATGTAAGAACATGAAGTGACACTGAAAAATAACACTTCACCATTGAAAATACAAGTTATTGAGAGAAAACAAGGTAAATGGTACTGACAATGGTGGCAGACAATATGGAGGTTTCCGGTTCTATTCTACTAAATGGTCTGAAGGAGATATAGTACCTATATGTATTTATCTATCTATTTCAGGTGTCACTGAAAACCAGTGCCGTGGCTTCTACGGAGGCCACGGCCTAATACTGAGTAAGACCCTTTTATTTTGGACGTCGCAACGGCCGTGTCCGGTCTACATAATTGTCATGTATTATGTTTGTATGTTTAGCTCTGCTGTTTTAAGTGTTAGGTATTTGTGTGTTCTGTATATTATGTTGTGATGTCCAAAAATATGTATATTATAATATTTTGTGAGTATATATTCTCTAAGTATATGTATGTACGTAAATATTATACGTAAATTATGTTTTGTTCCTTCTAATGTTATATGTGTATTTATATTTCATTTTATCATATTATATTATTTCGATATTTATTATTATTATATATTTATAATAATTATTATTTTCAAATTAACTTTGTGGCACACTACCTTAAAATTAGTTTCTGCTTAGCCCAATGGTTGACTGGTAGAGAATGCCTATGTGGCATTAAGTCCGCCTTTTGTACACAGTTTAATTGTGCAATAAAGATTAAATAAATAAATAATAAACATTTCTTATTTATTTTTTATTTCTTATAAGTCTTGGTGTTCTGGGAGATGCCTCAAGTCATCATGACGTGTTATTCCAAGGATAACTGCTTAGTTTGAAACCAGGCTACCCATTCATAGCACCTATGCTATGATTTGTCTAGCTCACTTATTAATTATCAGCTGAAAAGAAGGTACTTTTAAAATGAACATTTAACATTTCTCTATTAAAAATATCATAGTTCCAAGAATTAAAAATTACAGCATTGTTTAAAGATAGAAAACGATGAATATTAAGATAACGCCACTTTACGACAAATTCTTAAAGTTCTTTCAAAGTTTTACATCGAACAAAGTGTCTCGGCTAATATATTGAATATGACTGGGGTTCTTAAAATGTGCGCCGCTGCCCTCTGGGGTGCCAAGAATAGAGGCAGGGAGCGCCTCGAAAGCATAAAGAAAACCTTGCTACAACTTTTATCATCGGATGAGCAGGGATACGGTAAATAGTACCGTTTAACGTTTAGTTACAGGTGACAGGCTCGGTGGCTCATTTGGTAGTGACCTCTACCCTCTGAGCCAAGGGTCGTGGGTTCGATTCTCGCACAGTACAAACATTTGTGTTCATGAACATGTCTGTTTGTATTGGTCTGGGTGTTTGCTATCTATAATATGTATTACAATAAAAAAGTATCTAAGTAAGTTTATCAGTTGTCTAGTACCTATAGTACAAGCTTCGGCTTAGTTTGGGGCTAGGTGGTGCTGTGTGGCCCAGCGGGGCATGTCTTGGGTTATTTATTTATTTATTATTTAGTTACAATGTCCAAGTTGCAAAATGACCAATTTCCAGATTAGTGACTGATTGAATGAAGAAAAAGTGAGAAATTTCAGGAGCTTTAAGTTCTATGAATACCTAAGTGCCCTCCGAAAGAAGAAAGTTTGGGAACCTCTGGGATATAAGGTTAATATGAT
Source organism: Conogethes punctiferalis (assembly GCA_031163375.1). Classification (NCBI taxonomy): domain Eukaryota; kingdom Metazoa; phylum Arthropoda; class Insecta; order Lepidoptera; family Crambidae; genus Conogethes; species Conogethes punctiferalis. The sequence goes on along the minus strand of CM062089.1, from coordinate 976,416 downwards.
AGTTATACCAGTGGATATTTCCCAATTTGAATGTCACTAGAGGCCAATATTTTTTCGATTAATATGCCATTACTTGAATGGTCTGCTCTACACTAATATTACAAAGAGGAAATATCTGTATTTTTATGCTATTTTTGTAATAGGCACTCTAGATTTTGTGTACACACAAAACTTTCCTCTTTATAATATTGGTAGATATGTAGATTATCATCATCATGGTCAGCCTTTGTGAGTCCAATACTGAACATAGGCCTCCCCTAAACCTCGCCATCGACTTCTGCTGCTGGTTTCTCTTATCCACTGTTTTCCGGCCACTCACTGGATGTCGTCCGACCAGCGTGCTTTGGGTCTGCCCGATTTTCTGCTGCCACCTTATAGTAAGATTACAGTAAGTTTATAAATAGTATAGATTATTTGTCTACTTAGACGACATTAGTGAGTATAAAGGCCCTCCTACACAAAAGCGTCATATTGTCTGACACGTCGTTATACTGTGAGCCTTAAATATCATGACAGGAAAGTGGCAGGTATAATTATTATTTATTGTCTAGCTTTATTCAGCTTGCAGCTTTGTTTGCGTTACTTATACGAGTATATAATATTATTTTACTGAAGAAAGTGACTTACAGCCCACATTTGTATACCCTTCGCTGTCAATTTTATAATTAACTAAAAATATCAAACGTAACTTCGATAGGGATTATTTTAAATGAACTGTACAAAATTCGATCTGTATAAAATTCATATCTATACTTATAATAAATCGTTAGAAAGATCAATTCTGTACATGAAAAATATTTTCAAAATAACTATCAGGGTGTTAGTTCGATGCCAAAAATGCAATCAGTAAAATTTGACGAAGCTTGGTACAATTATTATTCCTGGAGTATGAAGAATAATTTGTACCAAGCAGGTTATAGTATACTTTCATCAGGCTACAATCAATAGGTCAAGTCGTGAAGGTAAGTGTTGGGAAAACGTGAGAAAAGTTTGATATTTTAGATAAAACAGACCTAAAAGTAAGTTACATCTAAAAGTTTTTTTTTTATATTAGCTCGACTTAATGGCTTCCCTACGCCTGATGGAAAGCGAAAGAGAAGCCCAAATCGCTGTGACAACTGGCAAGTAACTGGTTAGTAACCTGTCAGTTGCCACACGAGCTCCGGAGACCCTACTCACCAGCAGAAACACGACCCGGAGGTCATTTGGCTGCGGTATTCTATAGGGTGGAGGTCCTTCCCCGGACGGGCGGCTCAATTCGAGCAAAGATTCATCATAAAATAAGAATAAAAGTATTTAGAACTTTATATTTCCACAAGAGTATCAAGACACATATTTATAAATCTCACTTTTTTTCTATGACTGCTTCATATGAAAAGGTCACATTTCGAGTCCATTCCAACAAAATCTTCTTAACAAAACGAATGTGACTGCGAGTTTGAAAGAGAAATGTTTCACAATTAGAAACCGTTGCTTATCTCGGCTCGACAGGCGCTGCCATTAATACTGGCTCGAAATGCTTCACGGAAATTACTTCAGTGTACATGTCACGGAAAGTAACTTAATCAGACTTTCAATTAACAGCCTAGCTTGTTAACTAAACGCTAATCAAGCAATTGCTTGAATAACGTATATTTTATCTGTGAAGTGACGGCTAAGGCACCACCTCTTTCCCAGCGTGGGCCCATCATCATCATCATCATCATCGTCAGCCTATTACAGTCCAATGCTGGACATAGGCCTCTCCAGTTGTTCGCCACTTAGAGCAAACATCTGGAGGGTATACCCATAATCGCCACGTTGGGCAGGCGGGTTGGCGATCGCAGGGCGTAGCTTCTTGCTCCGGTGACGCTGCTGCCCGTCACCGGTCTTTAGTATTTAGCTACGCCTTCAATTGTGATGGTTATACCGCCAACAGTCGGTTGCCAGCGCCTCGTTTGTTATTCGGCAGGATGCACCACGGGCAGGTGAGGTTGGCTTGGAGCGAAAAGATGATAGGCCGCTCCCTTACATCCCAGCGTGGGCCCAGCGCGGAATATTTTGGGTTAGGTACTTATTTCATTATCAGTTTTGCTCTTTTTAGTAAAAGCTCAAAGGAGTAAATACGGTCAACACAAAAGAAAATAAAATCGTTATGCATGAAAAAAAACAGTCTTCACTGTATTGACTTACGGATCAAATTCTTCGTTTATTTTTCAGTTGAGTGTACTACTAGTGTGTAGGGTACTTTAATGAATGTACTTTTACTTTACGATCCATACCGCTTTTATACAAGTCATTACTTAAGACAAGTGCCTTAAGTGCTTCTGTAGAAATGGTCCCTTTATGATTTATTGAAGAAAGTATAAGACAAGCGTGGCGACTAAGGTAAATCCACCTAAATGATAATTGTCATAAGAAAAGGCCTATGTCCAGCAGTGGACGTTTCAGGCTGATGATGATATATATATAAAACTTCTTTTTGAATCACTGTTACTATTTAAAATTAAACCGACTTCAAAAAAAACACAAACGACCAAAACTAAAAAGCTATAAATAACGTAAGTAATTATCTTCTTTATACATAATTATAACTACATATAATTATTTAGATATTACCATTATCACTTATTTTTGGAGTCGGTGCCGTACAGACAGACAGACAGACATACTTTCCCATTTATAATATTAGTATGGATTAATTAAAATCGACTGACGAATTTTAGTTCGTATATTGGAACAACGAACGATCGTTTTCGATTTTGGTGGTAGGGGCCAAAGACTGAACTAACCTGCTGATAAAAGTGGCTCTCTTCTCGATCAGGCCTCAGGCCTAAGGCCAGGCCCAGATATGCCAGGGTGAGGATCACGGACATGCCCAGCGATATAGACCGCGATATCGGCATCATTGTGTGCACCATCTGAAAATAAAATAAAAAAATCAATCTTAACTAATATTATAAAGCTGAAGAGTTTGTTTGTTTGTTTGTTTGAACGCGCTAATCTCAGGAACTACTAGTCCGAATTGAAAAATTCTTTTTGTGTTAAATAGACCATTTATCGAGGAAGACTTTAGGCTATATAACATCACGCTGCAGCTATTAGAAGCGAAGAAATAATGGAAAATGTAAAAAGAAACGGGGATAAATAACTATTCCACGCGGACGAAGTCGCGAGCACAACTAGTACATAATAAAAACAGCGTGCGGGCAACGGGCAAGTAACTGGTCAGTTACCTGCCAGTTGCCACCGCCATGCCGGCCTAACCCTGACCCCCCACGAGCTCCGGAAACCCTACTCACCGGCACAAACACGACTCGGAGGTCATTTGGCTGTATTCTATAGGGTGAAGGTCCCTCCCCGGACGGGCAGCTCAATTCGAGCGAAGATTCGCTATGCCCTACATCTCTCATTAAATCCTCCAGACGTTTGCCCTAAATGGCGAATAACTGGAGAAGCATTTATGTCCAGCAGTGGACTGCAATAGGCTGATGATGATTACTTACTTACTTACTGTGGTGGCACAGCGACTCAAAGTGAGTCTTGGCCTCCGATATTATATGTCGCCATCTCGATCTGATGATGATTATTAAGTAAAAATTATCCAGACCTGTTATTCTCTAGTTTCTACAATCTACATGTTTTCATAGTCCTATCAGATAGCTAGGCATCATATATCACATGTACGCGTAAGCATCCACGTTATTGGACGTAGTAACAGATAAGCTGCTGTTAGTGGGAGGAAATTGGACTCGTTCACTTCAAATAGACACGCGCAAGTGTTGCCAATTGAAAAATCGACGCCCTAAGTGTTTACAGGGAAGTAAAGAAAAAGCGATCAACCTTTTGGGTCTTGTTTGGAGTTTTTTAGAAAGAAAGAAAGAAACCCCTGTACAATAAAAAACAGAATAAAAAGGAATCAATAAAGCAGTTTGTGATTTTAATCTATGAAACATTATATTATGAAAGGCGCTAAAGATTGTAAGTTACTTCGATCGATATATATTTGCACTAGCTGTGCTCGCGACTTCGTCCGCGCGGAATAGTTATTTTTTCCCCGTTTTTTTTACATTTTCCATTATTTCTTCGCTCCTAATAGTTGCAGCGTGATGTTATATAGCCTATAGCCTTCCTCGATAAATGGTCTATTCAACACAAAAAGAATTTTTCAATTCGGACCAGTAGTTCCTGAGATTAGCGCGTTCAAACAAACAAACAAACAAACAAACTCTTCAGCTTTATAATATTAGTTAAGATTAAGATTAAAGACTTTAGGTTTGTCATTTTTTTACACCCATCATTTTTTTGTCATAAATCTTTCTTCACATCGATACCTACAAAAGGTATGAATATCGAATAAAATGCGAGTGCGAAAATTGCATCAACTGACGAACGAAACTTCTCACATCGAGCTCATTGCAAATTGGATTTCGAACACAATTTTTTCTCTTTTTTTCCATCGTTCCACTCGACAAATCGTGGCGCTATGATTGCTGCCATTCGCGAGTTGCCAGTTTAACATTCGATTTTCCAACAAGCGGGACTTTGATTGGGCATCGATTTAAACTTGGCTGGCCACTTTGAAACCTTTTTCTCTGAATTCGATGAAAAAAGAAAGTAAAATGCCGACACTTTGAAAAAGGAGGTTGCATGCACAAAGCATATAAAAGTGTGATAATAAAACAAGCTAGCGTGTTTGTTCTATTTTTAAATGTTTTTTTATTAAACAAAGTATTAGCATTCCTTTACCAGTAGTTTCTCTGTGTATTTCATTGTTTGCACAATGCATATAGAAATGTAGATTAAACTGAAATTAGTTCTCAACCTGGGGCTCACCAGACAAACTTAGTAAATTAATAGCATTAGAACCTTGTTATTATATTATTGTTCAAGGCAAATTATCTTAGGACGCTTTGGACGAGCGTTATGTGTATTTAATTAGGGTTCTGTCAATATATTTGATGACTGGCTCGGTGGCTCAATTGATAGGGACCCCTGCCTTCTGAACCAAGGGTCGCGGTCGATTCCCACCCGGGACAAACAATCGTGTGTTGAACACGTGTTAGTACCGTGTCTGCGTGTTTCTATTTGTATTTAAGTATTTATTTGTGGTACCTTCTTTATTCTGATACCCATAATACAAAAGTTTAAGTTAGTTACTTTGGGATCTCAGCAATGTCTGATATTTATTATTTATTTACATTTGTACAAATTTTGTATATTCCACACACGATGCTTGATCATAGCTGACTTGATTTAACTTTATGCGGTCAATCAACAGTCAAAATTATGACACTTTATGTCAACAAATACTTAAATGTGACACATACTATCATCAAGTGTTACAACTATGACACACACTCTAACTAACTGACAAAATTATGACGCGTTCTCTCATCAACTGCCTAAAAATTAGCTTGGAAACGCGTAATCGCATGCAACCATCGCATAAAGCCAAACAAAGTTATCCCCGTGTGGACCTGACTGGGCATAATCGTATCTAATTATAGTGATGCGAATAATTCGAGTCTGGGGCTCGAAGTTTCAGCATGAATAAAATTTTATTAGGAATTGAGTGTTGAAATTTTCCAATCACCTTCAATTGCAAATAATTGAATTAACATAGTTAGCATTTTGTTTCTTTTGACGATTGTCACTATTCGGCTTCGTTGCTCTACTCGGAGTTATTTGACATACATCCCTAAGGACATCATTTGGTTTGTTAAAGTGACCAAGTGCCTCCTGAAACAAGGTTTCGATCCTCAAAGTTTTGTTTGTTGACTATCTGTTTCGGTGCTAGTATTAAGTATATTCAAGTTAATATTTTGTGGTACCTACGTTGTTCTGATACCCATGACATAATTGCTTAAGCTAATTCGCGATCGGAGCAACGTATATGATATTGTCTCATATTCAAAACTTAGTATAAAGGGGGTTGAATGATTGTACTAGCATTAAAACCTAGAAAAAGACTAAAGGACTAAGGACTAATGGCGTTAATGTTAAATAAATTCCAAACGAGCGAGCATTCTTTTCATCCCAAGACTCGAGACTTGAAATATTCACAACACTATCGCATTAGCATACCCCTCAGGTCCGGTTTAATAAAGAAAGGTGCTGCCCTAAGATCCCGTTTAATCAAAAGAGGTGAAGGTTTTCAAAATGTAATTTATTCAAAGCCAGAGGTCAAGCACTGGAACTCGAAATGAGACAAGTTTATGTTCGAAAGTTTCTCAATTACGATCTGATAAAGATAATCCTGGTACTTTTTGCGTGCTACTTTATTCAGGAATCAAAGGATGACTTAATTTGAGATTGTGGCGACGAAATTTCTTTCCCTGTGACTTATAAATTAAAAATTGTCGACAGGCTCGCAGTTTGTCAAGGAACGAAATAGGCCAAAATAAAAAGGTATTTGTATTAATTTCAGTCACCTAATTTTATCTGACCGAGTATCAAAACCAAATCTTTAATTAAGATCACTACATAGTTACATTTATCTTATAAGCGGTTGAACCGATTTTGATAAAATACAAACGTACATAAGAACACACTCGATTAAATGACCTTTTAAATTAAAAAAAACTTAATCGAAATCGCTTCATTTATTCGGGAGTTACAGTGCCACAGGCACACACACATTGAAACAGACACCCCTTTTTTGCGGCGGGGGTTAAAAAGGTGGCGAAATGCGATAGGGTGACAATCCCTCTGAGAGTTGATACGTGTTCTATGACCTCTAATACTTACAATAAGATTTCAATAACTTGGGATGTAAGGGAGTCTATAATCTTTTCACTCCAAGCCACCCTCACCTTGCCGTTGTGCATCCTGCCGAATAACAACGAGGTGCGGCGAGGAGATTCCGAATAAGAAACTGGCAGCCGACTGGTGTCGGTATAACCATCACGATATTGGTGATGTAGCTAAATACCACAGGCCGATGGCGGGCAGCAAAGTCACCGGAGTGAACGCGTACGGATCGCCGACCCGCCTGCCCAGAGTGGCGATTATGGGCAAAATCTCCAGATGATAGGCCAAAGAAGCGAACAACTGAAGAGACGTCATGTGTTCAGAAGGCAAGAGATGTAGGGCATAGCGAATCTTCGCTCGAATTGTGCCGCCCGTCCGGGGAAGGACCTCCACCCTATAGAATACCGCAGTCAAATGATCTCTGGGTCGTGTTTCTGCCGGTGAGTAGGGTTTCCGGAGCTCGTGGGGGGTTAGGGTTGGGCCGGCATGGCGGTGGCAACTGACCGGTAACTGACCAGTTACTTGCCCGTTGTCACAGCAACTTGGGCTTCTCTTTCGCTTTCCATCAGGCGTAGGGAAGCCATTATGTCGAGGCACTATAAAAAAAGGGCTGGTAATGATAATGATGATTTCAATAACATTAAACTGACTAAAGTTAGATAATGCATTAAAATTACATTTTCACGAGCCCGCGTCGCTAAAAGCACCTACATCAATGAATCATTTTGCGTTCTCATGTCGGCCAAATGAATTAAGAGCGCGCATACAGAATTCGACGTATTTGCGGCGAAACTGGTATTTTCGGGCGAGCTATTATCATAGAAAACGATTTTTTTAAAATAAGAAACATAGTTTTTTATATAGATAAAGTCTTAAAGCAGTGCGTAGGCTAAATAAAATAGAACATTTACTAGTATATTTTTGTTTATCAAAGATCTCCCGTAAGCCGATTCGCAAAAATGCGAGTCAGAGTCAATTTCGAAAGTCTTAATATCAATCAATTAATAGGTAATTAATTAATTCAGTTTAATTTCCAAAATGTATATTTTGGGGGAAAAGGTAGGAACCAAAATTGTTCGGAAATTGACTCTCTAGAACTTTGTTTCTTTTCATTCATGCCGTAAAAAGTACAACATAGGAGATAATGATACAGTTTTGAATATGTCGCGGTTTGCGAGTTTTATTTCCATAAAAAAAAATTAAACCGACTTCAAAAAAAAACACAAACGACCAAAACTAAAAAGCGATAAATAACGTAAGTAATTCTATCCTTAATACATATTATGTGTATAACCATAATTATTTAAATATTACAATTATCACTTATTTTTGGAGTCGGTGCCAGCCTCTAGGTACCTAACGTAGACTGTAGTTGTAGGACGCGCGCGGCCGGCAAATCCACACGACAATATACATTTATTTGTTGGCTGGCACCTCGGAAGTGTCCTCTGTCGAACAAAAGAAAAATTTTTGAAATCCATCCGTAATTGACGGAAATATCGGTGAACATACATAAAAAAAAAATAAAAATATTATACATACAGACGAATTGAGAACCTCCTCCTTTTTCGAAGTCGGTTAAAAATATCGATTTTAGGCGAAAACGAAGGAACCAAAATTGTTTAAAAATTGATTTCCTACAAGTTTAGTCTTCTTAATTTAGACCGTAAAGTAGAAAATAAACGAGATAATGACAACATTTTTTACTTGCTGTTGTATTTAATTTTAATTTTCAAAATACCGATCCTAGACAATTTTTGAATATACACAAGTGAGTCCTCTCACCATACTTTACTTACACTTACACCACTATTCAGATAGATCGCCTTTGTAACCTGTCCATTGCATCATTTATAAAATTGCATAAAAGCAGTATTCTACGCAAGATTTGTGCCTTATACAAGAAACAGCGCTGGTCTGTCGTGATATATTCTTTCAGAATCAGGTTCAGGACACCTATTTTAGAGAATGCTGTAGTAGTCAATGACTCCTTCAATGTAACCCTCAGGATTCGGGTCACGACGAATATTCATCCCGAGAATAAGTGATGGATTGGTCAAGCTGGATAGGAACCAGATTTTAGTTGTTGTAGGCCATCTGGGGTTTCCGCTACGACACACAAGCACAACTTTCAGCACAAGCATCAGTAGGTATACATGATCTCTGTGATCAGTGAATAGGAGAATTAGGACCTTAATTCAAATTGACAAATTGTTTACAAACTAATCTTTTTTGAATGATGGCAACCAGCCTCTTTGTGAGATCCATTTCTGCCGAGTGAAAATGAACAAAGTAATTTTTACAAGTTAAAATATAAAACGGGTTAGAGTTATATCGTGGCAACCACGGAGACTGCTCTTTCCTTAAATAATAATACAAACACCTAAACACAGAACAAACATAAATGTTCAGCACACGAATGTTTGTCCTGGATGGGAATCAAACTCACGACCTTTGACTCATGATCAGAAGGCAAGGAAAACACACTAGGGATTATTGATTTTTATAAAGCAACATTAATAATGTCAATCACTCACACAATACCTTTGGATAGGTAAGTACCTGGTACATATAAAGATAGAAAGACAAAAATATTGTTATATTTTTCTTAAACCTTAATAAATAAACACTTAAGAATAATGTACTCTAAAGTGTTTAAATCAATTTAATAAGTACGCACCTATACTACACTAATAAAATATTTAGTAATAAAAGAATGTTCAAATAATTTAGATGAATAATAAATTGTTAAGTATCAAAATATGTTCGTCCGCCGGAGTTAGCGTCCGACACGCCGCTCACCCACACAGACACAAATGATGTCTATGTGTGTTTCGGAATCGGCTCCCGCGTGCGTTTCGAGTTGCTTAAAATTGTATGCGCGCTCTTAAACTCATTATTTTACACAACCTGTCAAATGCAAATTGAGGTAATTTGTGTTGCCAGAGAGCGAGATTTGCACATAATGCCGCATCCGACAAATTATAACGCGTTTTTGCATAATTTAATTGAAATATTGTTTATTAAATTCCTGCATTAGTTGGATGGTTAGAACGCTAATATGTTTGATATAATTTTTTATATAAAGTAGCATACCATTTTTTTATTTACTGGGGAAAATGCATTTGGGCATCCCCGCCTTCGGGGGAACGGTGGTGTATGTGGGGCTCATACCTCCCGAAAGGAGGGCACTATGCCTCAAAATGATAAAGAGGCAGGCAATTTATTTTTTAAAACCCATGTCCCTTCGTCAAGAGCCTTAGGGGCGGTGACTAGGGTCCTAGGACCACTAAAGTAGCATACCATAAGACCTCATCTCGCCTTAATGGAAAGCGTAAGAAAAACCCAAAGCTTAATTTGCTGAGGCAACAAACAAGTACCAAATATTATAATTTTTCGGTTCTTTTTATTTATTTCAAAGCAAAAAGGTTATCATCAGTTGCCGCCGCCATGCTGGCCTTCAAGACAGTTCTGGCTATACACTGACTAACCCCGAAATGTGACCACAGAGAAACCAAATTGACACAGGTCAAGGTACGTATTTTTATGCTATCTGTGTTCTATCTTCCTTTCAATGGTTCCCCGTACCAAGTGTCAAGACGACCCGAAATATTTGGTAACAAACTACGAAATAAGCCCCCAAGGACGACCGATAAGGTCAGAGTTGCTACGATCGTAGCACAATCTAATGTCGTAACTAACGCCGTAGCACTACAGTTGTAGCGTTACGAAAGTCTGCCTGTGTAGAGACTTACCGTTTGATTAAAAAAACAACAGACATTTTTCAACGACCTATTTACTCGTCTTTTAAACATTAATTGAATTTATTGCACAGTGAAGATACATTTGATATCACAGCACAGATATTTTTTTTAAAACAACTATTTTTAAATACACTGTGTATTGAAAAATAGACCTTTTCAGAGTGAATTGAAAATTCTCTTTCTGGAATAACTAATGATATTAATCCTAAGAAGATGACAAGGGATGATATAACAACATTGTGATTAATTACGAATCCTCCACTGTGATTTAATCATTAATCCTCGAGAGCCACCATTATAGTAACTCGGAGCATTGCATTGATTCATGCTTAAGATTAATTAGTAGTTGAGTGGTACTTATTATACTCATAGCTACTAATAATATGGATCGATTAAGAATTGAGATCAAGTTTCAGTATTAATGTAAATGACCTATCTTTTCGCTCTAAGCTACCCTCACCTGCCCATGGTGCATCCTGCCGAATACCAATCGAGGCTCTGGCCACGCCAATCATCACACATGAAAGCGCAGTTAATACCACAGGCCGATAACGCGCTGGACCGTCACCGGAGCGAGGAGCTGCGTCCTGCGATCGCCAACCCGCCTGCCCAGCGTGGCGATTATAGATAAAAGCATCCAGGTGTTTGCCAAAAGTGGCGAACAACTGTAGAGGCCTATGTTTAGTAGTAGACTGAGATAGGCTAATGATTATTTATTTAATTCGGCCGCGAAATAATACACATAAATTTTCTATTGTGTCTAGAATGCAAGAATGAAAATATTAAACTAGATTTCCGTCTGAAAATTCGCTTACCTACGTCTTGCTTCTCCTTTAGATTTATCAAATCACTTTAGAGTAGGTACTTCAGTTTTCATACCTAGGCATGGAAAAATTTACTTTAGAAGTTTTGTGAACGCTTCCCCCACGAGCTTCGAAGACCCTACTCACCGACAGAAGCACGACCTGGAGGTCATTTGGCTGCGGTATTCCATAGGGTACGACATAGCTCACGGGATCAGTAAGCTGAAGACGTCGCAGTGGGCAGACCACATCAGCCGCAGGACCGATAACCGTTGGGGTAAACGAGTTCTGGAGTGGAGACCGCGTCTCGGCAAACGTAGTGTAGGACGCCCTCAGGCCAGGTGGAGTTACGATTTGCGCAGGACGGCTGGCAAGTGCTGGATGCGAGAGGCTCGGGACCGATCGAAGTGGCGAACATTGGGAGAGGCCTATGTCCAGCGGTGAACTGATATGGGCTGATGATGATAATGATGATGATTCTATAGGGTGAAGGTCCTTCCCGGACGGGCGGCTCAATTCGAGCGAAGATTCGCTATGCCCTACCTCTCTTAGATGCATATGTCCAGTAGTGGACGTTTAAAGACTGATGATGGTCTAATTACAATAGCATATCATCTAAGTGTTCATATTTCAATGTACCCCGATGACTGATGACTTTAAGATGCGACTGAGTAGTTTCAAGACAGAAATCTTTAGACTAATTGTAGGTAATGGAATAAATAGCAACACCACTACTCATTTCATACAATCTGATATCATAAATCGTCCTGACAAATCGTACTGCCACCACTCCAGGGAAGTACTTCATGATTAATTGGTCCTTAAGTGTTCGTATTACTAACCTCTGAAGCTAATTGTGAATCCCCATTGAATTAGGTCACGGTTGGAAGGTGGACCGTCAATTCTTGACGTTTGGACGAAGACAAATTACAAATGTGACTTGATAATGATTTTCTTGGTATTTCTTGTTGTCGGAAAGTTATAATTTCCGATTTTCAAGGAGAGTGAACCGGTTTTTTGTAGGATAGTCGTGATACATCATAGACTTTAATGACTCATAAGTGGCAGGCTTTTTTTTTGAAAAAAAAAATACGGTGATTAGGCTGGCCGGTCCGATGATGAGGACAACCTCATCATCGGACTTGAGCGGATACCTCTTACCCTTTAACTCATGATGTGATCTCGGGTAGGTATTCGGGGAGTCGTCCCCAGTCATGTATATGGATCATCCTACAAGAAAAAGCCTTAGTTTAAGCATTGTTACTAACCCATGGATCTAAGTTATCCGAAATAAAGATTTGATTTGATTAAGACCAGATTGTATTTGCGAACTTATTTATTTTATCCCTAGGTAAGTATATCTCATCGATTTGCCCAATCAGTTAGCAAGTTAGCAAGTGTTGAACGTGAAAAGCGCAGAATCTAGCAAAGTCGCGAACAATTTAAGAGTCCTATGTCCAACAGTGGACTACTAGAGGCTGTTCATAATGATGAGCTGACTTCAAAAACATAGACATTAACTCATCAATCTTAAATATTAAGTCATTTCAGAAATGTGAAAAAAAATGTCAATCACAGATTAATAAAAGTTCGTCGATTGATATTCGACGCGGGATCCGGTCAGATATCGAAAACAGAATTACGAATTTAATATTATGACTACATTACGTTGAACCCTCTTCTACGAAATGAATTATGGAGACGTTTAATGTTTAAAAGATAGATTTAATATCACATTGTTTGACCAAGACCGTAATGAATATGAGTGTGACTGGATGGAGGGGGCGAGGCCGCCCGAAGAAAAGATGGATGGACTGCGTGAATGGTGATATGGCTGAGAAAGGAGTGAATGAGACCATGACGGCTGATAGGGATGAATGGAAGAAGAAAACATATTGCGCCGACCCCAGATAATGGGAACAGGGCAGGCGAATGATGATTGTTTATGGAGATTTTATCGATATGAAATATCGAGTAACTTCATTAGAACGTCTATGTTCTAATAGAAATTAATTACTTCAAGAAACTATAGAAATGTAGGCTTAATTAACACATGTATCATAGGCATATAAATCGATTCTCTCAAATCTAGCTCTTACCGGCCATCCTGCGCAAATCTTCACAACACCTGGCCCTAGGAGGCCCTACATTACACTACACTTACAATACACCCATTACACTTGCTGTGATGCGATCTATCTTATTTTCGCTCCAAGCCAACCTCGCCTGCCTGTGGTGCATCTTGCCGAATAACTAACGAGGCGCTGGCAACCGACTGGTGGCGGTATAACCATCACAATTAAAGCGTAGCTAAATACCACAGGCCGATGACGGGTAGCAGCGTCACCGGAACGAATCTGCGATCGTCAGCCTGCCTGCCCGGCATGGCAATTGCGGATTTATCCTCCAGATGTTTGAATAACTGGAGAGGCCTATGTCCAGCAGTGGACTGCAATAGGCTGGTGATGATAATGTCCACTCTAGAACTCGTTTACCCCAATGATTATCGATACTGCGGCTAAAATGGCCAGCCCACTGCCACTTCGGCTTGCTAGTCCGGTAAACTATATCGATGACTTTGATTCTCTGTCGGATCTTCTCATTTCGGATTCAATGTTGTAGAGACATGCCAGGCTTACCATAGCTTGCTGATCGACTTTGATCTAATTCTCGTAGGTACGAGCAACATTTTTAAGCAAAGATTTGGCTTATTCCGTTTATCCACCCTAAAACAGCCACCTTAAGGCAGATATTCGGAAACGCGCGTCCTTCTATCCACCCTGAACTGGGTGGATAACTATTATGAAATACGATTATCCACCCCGTTCAAGGTGGATTGAAGGACACGCGTTTCCGAGTATCCGACTTAGGGCGGCTGTTTTAAGGTGGATAAACGGAATAAGCCAAAGCTCGAATGAATGTTGGAGGTTGACAGTTCCATAGAATAATACAAACGGTACAGTGCGAATACAAGTCAGCAGCTTGGGATCGTGACAGATTGGATTAAAATTAATTATGAGGATTGATACATAGGGATATGACTGATAGCTTGATGTAAGCGTCACGTATACTGATAGCATACATTTACTAGTTATAAATCTTATTAATGTAATAAAAACTCGAGAATAAATGGACTGATTTGGCAGATTTTGGTCTTGAATTATTTGTTGAAGTAATTGGAAGGTTATTAATGATTAATAAGGAAATTATTAATTCATCATCATCAGCCTATCCACTGCTGGACAGAGGCCTTTCAAGTTGTTTGCCACTTAGGGAAATCATCAGGAGGATACATCCATAATCGTTAAGCTGGGCAGGCGGGTTGGCGATCGCAGGGCGTAGCTACTCGCTCTGATGACGCTGCTGCCAGTCATCGATCTGTGGTATTTAGCTACGCCTTCAGTTGTGGTGGAAATACCGCCACCAGTCGGTTGCCAGCGCCTCGTTTGTTATTCGGCAGGATGCACCACGGGCAGGTGAGGTTGGCTTGGGGCAAAAAGATGATAGGCCACTCCCTTACATCCCAATTATTTATTACAAAGTTATAAATCTAAGTATTTTTGCACATCATATCTCTTGATTTGATCATACATAACTCCACTTACATTTGCTCGTCAGCAGTTTTCATATAGTACACGAGATATTAAGCCCATTTTTCACATCATGCCGACATGTAGAGCAATAATTTAGCTAGCACTTCTAAGTGTCAGACTGGGAGGCAATGTTATCAGTTTGTGAGGCATCACATATGGCCAATACACTCGTATATCAAATCTTGTGCGTTACGTAAGTGTAAGAACAGTCAAGCAGTTTTTTTAAAAGCTATTTAACTGGCCTTGTTTGTATGTTAGTATGCGGCAAATCTTGTGAGCTGAATTAGGACCACTTCCTGTCTTCAGATTAGGTTGAAAGATAATAATATACTAACGTAACCTCGGTGACAATGCAATAAACAGGTTCAGATAACCTGCTCGTTGCCACATCAAGTTGGTTTCTTTTTGCATACAACCAAGCAAAGGAAAACCACAAAATTGTGTTAGTTGTTGAGGTCTAAGTTAAAATTAAGGCACCATTTTTTGTTCCAAGTTCGTTATTTTTGAAACCCGATATGCGACGCCGCTGGCACAGCAAGTCTCATCTAAAATAAAAAGTTTTCTTTTTCTAAGGGAGTCATAGAATTAGGGCTATTGACAAGTGAGTTCCAGTGTACAGCAATACAAAGAACATGACAAATGAAGATATTTTTCTATACGCAATCACTCGATAAAGGGTCTACCCATCAATTCAATATTGACAAATCTGTTGGTTGAATACGAGTGTATTCCTTTAATATACGAGTGGACAACCGTTTGATAACAATAGAGAGATAGTTGTGCTGTATTCTCAGTTCTCAAATTCAAAGATAAGGATATGTGACATATTTTTCCTTGTACCTTTGTCAAGAAACATTATGATGGTGTATATCACAAAAGGAATGGAAAAGGCTTGGAAAAGGTAAACGTTTATGTACACGCCAAAGGGAATTCTGTGAAAAAGGTAATAAATAGAATATATGAAATGGTCAGGTGAGAGTTAGAGTATAATACGAGTAACTGAGCTCACAAATATATCATAGTGTTTGTGTAGAACGAATATGAGAGTTGAATAGAAAAATCCAATTGATGGACTGCGACCCATCTCACAGTGTCATCATAATCATCATCATCAGCCTATTGCAGTCCACTGCTGGACATAGGCCTCTCCATAGGATGTTTCCCACTTTGGGCAAACATCTGGAGGATTTACCCATAATCGTCACGCTGAGCAGGTGCTCGCTCCGGTGATCCTGCTGCCCTTTATCGGCCTGAGGTATTTAGCTCTTAGCTTTAGACACGTTCTATACGTATATTCTATACGTCATCATTATCATCAGCCCACACCAGTCCACTGCTGGACATAGGCCTCTCCCAATGCTCGCCACTTCGATCGGTCCCGGGCCTCTCGCATCCAGCACTTGCCAGCCGTCCCGCGCAAATCGTCACTCCACCTTCCTGAGGGCGTCCTACCCTACGTATTCTATACGTATCGTGATGGTTATACCGCCACCACTCGGTTGCCATGGCCTCGTTTGCTATTCGGCATGATACACAACGGGCTGATGATGATAGGTCGCTCCCTTACATCCCTTGGAAAGGAATTGCTAGGGGGGAGCAGAGGGAGTGGCCCGAAGGACAAGCTCACTCCCATCCGACAACGACGAGGGTCCGTGCAAGGCGGGTGGAGGCCGCTCGCTTGGACGCACTCGTCAGCTCTGCAACAAGCTGATGAGAATAAGGATGACCTCCAGATGTCAACTAGTAATGCCAAAATCCTAAATACTAGTACCATTTTTTCGCCGCCCGAAATCCCAAAGTCGGGAAGATATATCGATCACGCTATAAAAATACATGGCCGCCACCGTCATTCGCGGGATTACGCGGAGATGCTCTTAGGATTATCTTTTAGGCTCGACACGTATTGATAATAAGTAGGTTTAGTAACTCCTACATCTTAGTCACATAACATAAGATCTTAGTAACATTTTTTTATGCAAGAGACGGCAGACGAGCAAATGTGATGCCTGTCGACACCGCCTATGGACACCCAACGTGGCTTTTGACGTTTTAGTAGTTATTTCTCTTGCAGTATAAAGCGATGAGTTTCATCATCATCATCATCAGTCCACACCAATAATTGATAACATCCTGATTCAAGCAAGTTTCATCATCATCAGCCTACTGCAGTCCATTGCTGGACATAGGCCTCTCCAGTTGTTCGCCACCTAAGGCAAACTTCTGGAGGATATACCCATAATCGCCACGCTGGGTAGGCGGGTTGGCGATCGCAGGGCGTAGCTTTTTGCTCCGGAGACGCTGCTGCCCGTCATCGGCCTGTGGTATTTAGCTACGCCTTCTATCGTGATGGTTTTACCGCCACCAGTCGGTTCGCCAGCGCCTCGTTTGTTGTTCGGCAGGATGCACCACGGGCAGGTGAGGATGGCTTGGAGCGAAAAGGTGATAGGTTGCTCCCTTACATCCCAAATTCCCCAAGCAAGTTTACTACAGTAGATTTGAGATATGATCCCGAAGCCTTTTTATCGAGGTCTGAAACTTACCGTTAGACTGAAAAGGAACTCTCTCTTTTACAGTACATCAACGATTTCAAGATTACTTACTTCAGACAATAATGGATTAAAGACTTACTACTGCACGTGATAAAGTCTATTTTAGACCGTAATAACGAAAATATTTGGTAAACAACATATTACATTGTTGTTTTATTAATGAAAACATTCGGTCAACACTGCTGTTTTATTAATAAGTGCTCCAGATTTGTTGAAGGTCTCAATCTAAGTCTTTTGGTATTAATACATTAAATTCCCGCATTCCGCACTTCCCCAAGTGGGTCTTATTACCCGTTAAAAAGTATGATAAATATAAATCATCATCCGCTTAGCGTTGTCCCGGTTTGTGCCTCTAGGCCCAGGGTCCGCTTTGACCATGATCCTAGATTTAGCGAGTCTGGTTATTACATTGAAGCGACTGCCATCTGACCTTCGTAACCCTCAGAAAGGGGAACCAGTCAAATTTGGATCATGGTTCCACATTAAGAATCAAACTGGATGTACAGGTTTCCTCACGATGTTTTCCTTCACCGCTAAGCTAGTGGCATAATTCCGCACATAGATTTTTGCAAATCCACAGGTGCGTGCCCCCCGCGGATTCGAACCGACGACCTCACGTGTGTGAAGCGACGATCTTACCACTAGGCTACCACGGCTCTTATGATAAATATAAATATAGTATAATAAATAAAGTGTCATCATTCTCGAATGTCCACTGTTGGACATTAGCCTCTCTCAATGGCAGTTGCCATTTGGAGGGATTTGCTTTAGTCAAAACGCTTGCCAGGTGAGTTGGTGACCGCAGTAGGTTTTATTTGTGCCCAGGCAAACGCTAGTGTTCATTTCCTGATATTTCCTAAGTCGTCTTCTCGGATCCCCGGGATGAGATGTGGTGGCCGTGTTCTAAATCCGAAAACCACAAAGACAATCTCATTTCTGTCTAAGTAGTATATTATATCGGGTCCGCGGTATGACTATGAAGCAATCTTTAGACCATATTGGACCTTAAATAAGGAGACGCTTTGAACCATACAGGCTGCGGTAACCGCTCAAGATTAGGCAGGCCATAGCCTTAATTGCCAACTTAGTGGTAAATAAAAAAGATAAAACTCATTTCCTTTGACTGCACTCGTAGTAAACGAATATAAAACCATTGTCAATTCTGTTTAGCGCCCAGACCACTCCGCCATTAAAGACGCAATAAAATTACATTTTTAATTGTTCAAAAGAGGGAACGAGGCAGGAAGCGGCTACAATTAATCAAGGATATTAAATAAAACCCGGCCACATTTTTATCCGATCTTTGATTAAATTCCTCTGTACGCTATATTTGCATGACGACATTTAGTCCTCTCGAGAGTTTAGAACCAATTTCGACTTATACGGACCCTACTTGGTTTTACATACGTAACATGTGTGATTTGATGTAGGTTTGAGTACTAGCTCGGGGATATTTGCCCTCCACGGACTAGAAGTGTCGGCCGCTTATCATCTGCGGCCAGACAGGGCAGACATGGATACGGCCGTACTATGCCTCGGCGCTACTCGAGCTAGAACCAGGACCATCCAAGACCGAATATGGACTGAGGAAAAGGACTGCCGCCAAATAAAAATGGCCCTCCCGGCCATAAACAGGAAACTAACACAAAGGCTCCTCAAGCTGAGCAGGAGCAAACTAAGGCAGATCGTGGCGGTCATGACAGGCCACGGCCCCTTCAACAAGCATCTCCAAAATCAAGGCATCACAGACAGTCCACTGTGCAGAGCATGCCTAGAAACCGAGGAAACAGCCGCCCACATTCTGATGGAATGTTCTGGTGTGGCACCATACCGGTCAGAATATCTCGGTCAGCCTGAAGCACTCCGGGACGTCTTCAGCAGGCTGAAGGGTCTGCTGGGCTTCCTAGACGAGCTGGGCTGGCAATAAACAACATCTTCAAGGATAGCATGGGCAGCCCACCTCACGCAAAATAGGCGTCGTCGAGTTGCGGAAAACGGCCCATTTAAACTAACTAACTACTCGAGTTTCTGCAAGTAGCTACCACTGGTGACACGAGAGTTTAGGGTCTATCTAGTCTAATTTTAAATGTGTAACCATGATCCAAATTTGTCTGGTTCCCCTTTCTGAGGGTTACGAAGGTCAAATAGCAGTCGCTTCAATGTAATAACCAGACTCGCTAAATCTAGGATTATGGTCAAAGCGGACCC
This sequence comes from Conogethes punctiferalis, assembly GCA_031163375.1. Lineage (NCBI taxonomy): Eukaryota > Metazoa > Arthropoda > Insecta > Lepidoptera > Crambidae > Conogethes > Conogethes punctiferalis. The sequence goes on along the minus strand of CM062089.1, from coordinate 956,767 downwards.
TGGGCCTAGAGGCACAAACCGGGACAACGCTAAGAGGAGAGGAGGTATGCCATCTACCATCTACCATTCTCGTCGCGACGCACTTACAGGTTGAGAATAATTCTCACAGAATCACTTACCCGTGGTGCATCCTGCCGAATGACAAACGAGGCTCTGGCAACCGACTGGTGGCGGTATAACCATTACAATTGGAGGCGTAGCTAAATACCACGCAGGATCGCCTGCCCATCTTGGGCATTATGTGTTAGCCCAAAGTGGCGAACAACCAAAGAGGCCTATAAACAGTGAACTGTGATAAGCTGATGATAATGATAATGATCAAAACTCATCCATATGATAGCGAACAGCGGCAACGGCGCATGGTACGTTGCCATCAGAGTGCCTGCGCCGAGCGTCACTGTGACCAGTATAGAGCTGGTGAGCGCGAACGCCTCCCACTCGGGCGATAACGATGATGATCAAACTCACCAGTATGATAGCGAACAGCGGCAACGGCGCATGGTACGTTGCCATCAGAGTACCAGCGCCGAGTGTCACTGTGACCAGTATGGAGCCGGTAAGCGCGAACGCCTCTCACTCGGGCGATAATGATGATGATCAAACTCACCAGTATGATAGCGAACAGCGGCAACGGCGCATGGTACGTTGCCATCAGCGTGCCAGAGCCGAGCGTGATGGTGACCAGTATGGAGCTAGTGAGCGCCAACGCCTCCCACTCGGGCGATAATGATGATGATCAAACTCACCAGTATGATAGCGAACAGCGGCAACGGCGCATGGTACGTTGCCATCAGCGTGCCAGCGCCGAGCGTAATGGTGACCAGTATGGAGCCGGTAAGCGCGAACGCTTCCCACTCGGGCGCAGCAGGCAGCAGCGCCAGCGCCAGCACCGATGACAGCACAAATGTCATCACTGACAGCGACGCTATTGACTTCACTTGGTTTGACAGCTCCTGGAACAAGAGATGTTAATAAGTCATCATCATCATGAATTATTTCTCTAAGAACAAAACTTCATCTTCGAAATGTTTGTGACCGCATAAGTTTCGAATGACAGCACCTTTGACCACTGCTGGACATAGGCCTCTCCCAATTGTAACGGATCCCCCCCTATGAAGCACCCTCTACCCCTTGTCGTTATTTCTCTACATAAATAAATATTATTAAATTATTGAATAACTTATACATGCAGTTATATGTGCATTTAACGAATAGTTATTACGAAGTAAGTAGAGAAACAATTATTTTGGCCAGATAGAATATCTTTGTGATCGTCTAGTATGATTGTAGGACCCTTATTACGTTGTGTTTTATAATTGTAGTAAATCAAATTCTTTTATGAAGGTAGCTGAGTTCAGATTAAGCGTATGTCGAAAGCCTTGCGAAGTTAAAATTAATTAAATTAATCTACAACTAATTACTTAAATCTAAATATACTAATCTGTTACTAAATATCTATGACTAAATATTTATAACTATATGTAAACGTCCTAGTGAGAATTGTATGAGAGATAGGATAACTAGATTTTAAATGAACGAATATCTATTAAATATAAGTTAAATTACACCGGCAAGAAAGGTATATCAAAATATCTATCATAGATAAATAATATTGGAATCTTTATCATTCGTGATAAGCACATCTTCAATAAGATTCTAACATAATTAAATAGGGATCATTTCGAATATGAAATGATCATTGTAGCTTAATTGATTTGATTGAATAATAATTCGAGTAATAATAAAATGTAGTAATTTTAGTTACTTTAGGAAAGAGTAAGTTTGTGGAAAGTTTGGAAAAGTGTCAATTTGCAGATACTTTAGAAAAGTATATTTGCAGATACTTTTTAAAAAAGTATTTATTTGGGGATATCTTAGAAGCCCCCTTCCCGCTTCTAAGTTGGTGGAAAATCGCCCTTACTACTATTTTCCTCCCGAAGATTAAAAGGGGACATGTAGATATGACCGTAAGGCCATTCTAATATTATGAAAAGAGAGTTTTCCTTAGTACCAATTACAATTAACTAATCAATTATGAATACATCCAATCTCACCAATATATCTCATGTGAATAAAGACCAGCCGACACTGCCACGGTACCGTAGATTAGCGAATGATGGCCATACAGTTAGATACAGGCACAAAAAATACGGAAAGTCAACACCATCCTACCTCCATTTTTAGGAGATCAACAGACAGCTCATCCAAGTTGTGCCAAGTAAACTAACAAGTATGACAGGTCCCTAACATTTGTAAGATTTGACCAATGACATATGCCACCAGCCCCCATTCACAGAGATACACAAGTCAAACCGGATGTAACATTGCAGTATTGTAAAAATAGCTACAATGAGAATTTGTTTGATTTATATTTACGAAATAAATCGTACTAAGTTGAACTCTGAATTAAGTAGGTTTGTCGATGTAGTTACCTTGTACATAAGTAGCACATACCTCGTTTTGGCAAGTCAACACTGAATATTTCAGCTCAGCCGAGGATGTACCAAATATACACAAAGTAACCGATTGGTTTATACTATTAGCACAAATACAATATAAATAGGCAAGTCAACACTATCTCAGATAGCTCAGCCTATATTGTACAAGTACCAAAGTATAGCCATATCGTTGGGAATAACTTGCAAGTTATAATGATTAAATCATTCATCAGTATATTTATGAGGAGTTGTGTTATTTGTTTATATTTTTGATGGAGTACTCTCATCATCATAATCATTGATCATCGTCAAGTTCAACTATGGAACTTTAGATTGAAGTATAACCATTAGGTTTAAGAGTTTCATTTAGTATTGGACATTCTGTCTAGTACTAGCATTTATAAATTTATATTGGATAGATTAGTCTACTATTGAGACTGATCTTAAATTGTTTGGTTGGTATACGAAGGTATTTAAGAATTATCCATTCATGGTAATTCATTTTATATACTTCACATACTGTGATTTAGCATGAAATTGTAATTAATATCAGATGTTACCGGTGCAATTTATTAGCTGAACCTAATATAAAGAGAACCATATCTCTTATCTACCTAATCTATATTTAAACTGAGGCCTCAGAATTTGTTATTAGAAATTGACAAGTCTAGGAATCGAACCTAGAACTTGCTAAATGTTTTCTTTAATAACCTTACACTCTAAACTTATAACTAACGCATTTAATATCCAGTTGTTTCTTTCCTATTGTGTATTTTGTTTAGGTTGACCCTAGTTGTTTCCTTAATTCCAACTGGAATAACTATAAATCTGTGTCTTTAGACTAAAACCCTTAACTGACTCATTGTGAAATAAGCCCAGAAGTCAGATAAATATCATCATCACCAGCAACATCATCATCTAATCGGGAAATCGAACCCGTTTAATCCTCCTACATTTTGCAGCTGTACTATTTTACTTATAAACTACTTTATAGTTAACTAATAAATTAGTACAAATACTCATTCAACATAAATCCTGATTCATTTTCAATATCTAACATAAAATGTATTTCATGCATTAGTTTATATTATAAAGTTCATGTCCGGGAATCGAACCCGTACCTTTACAACCCTAACCAACACTCCATCGTATAGTTTGTATTTAAATAATAGCTTGTTTAGGACTCGAACCCAAACACTGCAAGTTACTTGCTATTTAAAATTATGACAAGTTTAGGATTCGAACCCGAACTTAATATACTTGTATGTCTAACACTCTATAATTCGCTTTCCATCTCTATTGTTCGTATTTCTATTGTTCTGATTGGGAATCGAACCCAATAGCATTTCTATAAGTTTTGTGGCAGCTTCATGTGTATTGTCTACTTGTAGTTTATGAATGAGTATTGTGACTAAATCTTAAACATTTAACTTATACATTAAACACCAATAAATTATACATGCAAATAAAACCGCATAGCCATGCAATAAAATTAGTAACTATTATTCGTCCTATCGATACCTAACTGCCTACGACCTAAATCCGGATTCCTACTCCTATCCATCCTAACCGTCTTACTTGCGGTCTGAATCAGAGGATTCAAACCCAATTTTCCCTCGAAGTCGTTATATCTGCTACTTGTGTATTTCTCCTTCTTTTGATTATGATTTAAGATTTATTTACGCGCCCGAACTCTATCGGTAGAGTTAATAGAAAGCAGACCGAACGATGCCTTCGAACTTTCTGTAGTCAATTCTGATTTTATTTAATTTTTGTTTATCACTGTCACTGAAACACTGAACTTCCAAAAGTGAATACTGAATTACTAATTAAATGTAACAAAATCGCGTCCCGCTCTATTCGTTAAAAATCGCGCCTCGCTCTCATCCTGAATATTCCTGAACTTCCCCTTATATAGTCATGCCAATATCCCCACTCCTACCTTCAATGTTCCCACGCGTGGGCGTGACCAAAATTACTTATTATAAACAGACTTCAACTGTATTAATTACTATATCGAAGAGCGCCATCTAACCCCTTTCTGTATCACTTTAAGTAAAGAATCGCAAGTGACTGCTTCTAGCACCAAATTCTATCAATTTATATTGATTTTCCTACGTCTCGATTCATGCATTGATCCCTGAATAAATCATCTATTAAATATTAAATGTATATTATAGTATATTTATCTTTGTTTTATACCCGCAAATAATAAAATTGATACTCACAAAATATAAAAAAGGTTAAGATTAAATTTTCTAATCACGCCAACTATCGTCTAGCACGTGAACTAGCGTTACGTAAGTAGAGGGCTTAAGTAGTCAAGTTGGGCCGATAACAATCCCTATCGTTACACGTTCCTGGTGTTTCACATAGATGGCGGTGCGACAATAATCCATTTCTCAGTACATTATTTCCAACCATGGAATTTTATTGATATCAAAAAAATAAATTTGTGATAGGGTGGGGTTGGTTCCGTTACAGTCGCCCCCTAAATTATTGCGAAGGTTACCGTAGTAATAATTTACAAATAAAAGGAACCATCGGTATGTAATCTTCAATATTAAATGATTTTTTTTTATGATTTATTTTACTACATACATTTTACCTTTTGAAACGTTTTAATCATTAAATTAGTTTCTAAGTATTGGATTTGCCTGACAGACTTGACAATACCGGGCGCCGAACTCGACCTGACAAATCGTATATGTCCCATCATGCAACACTCATAAATCAACAATCCAGATCAACGAATCAGAACATTTTCAGCTTAAGGAGCTGCGCAGACGACAGGCTCCCTGCACGACAAAGTCCGCGTCCGAGATATTCAAAAAGAGCATCCAGGTCCCTAACTCCGTACAGCTTTGCCGACAAAATGATCGAAGATGTACGTTGAGTCCGTGAAACATCCGCGACAGACCCCCGCGCGCCGCGTACGTCACCGCGTTCAATTGCATCACAGACTAAAAAGCGCGTCACGGACAGTCCGTCGTCCACGCCGCCCCCTATAGTCTTAGAATAGGTGTTATTATTCCAAGTTTATAGTATAACACAAGGTGATTTATATTAGAATGCAAAATTCAATAAATTTATTAGTTTTTAGAGTTGATGATACGTAATTTCGTGATTTTTCATGTTTAATTTGGTATTAAGATTATTAATGAAAATTGTAACATTTAATTAAATATTGATTATAACAGTAAATCCAATGTACGTGTAAGTTGTTGGCTTATTTTTTTCTTTATTTGACTTGTTATTAAACCGATTCAAGCCTATCATACTTTATGTAGGTACAGAATACGGACTATCGCCCCCACTAAATTCACAGTAACATTATTAATAATATTAACCTTATGCATAACATGCGCCCAGCTATACCCCAAACAACCACTGACAACCCCACATCAACTACAAGTTTTCTAATGCCAATTAATTAATAAAATAAATTATCATTGTTTCGCGCGAGCAATCCATCTATCTATGTATATCTATCCATATAAGTGTATAAGGTTCCAAAAAAATAAGAAAATCAAAATATTCACCCAAACGAAGTTGGGTGGGTTGCTAGTAAAGATTACTTAAATAGATTTGCAAAGTACAATTAACTTAAAAAAGAAAATTTTTAAGTTATTTTTATCACCTCTTAATCAATTTAAGTACCTAATCTTAAATTTAACTAATCTTTTATCTTATCTCAAATTGTGGTCTAAATTGTGTAAAACTAAAATGGCATTCTGTTTTAATTCAGCTAATAATCGTATTAATTACGTGTGCAAGTGATGTCTCAAATACGTATAACTTACGTTGTTTAATAAGTATTTATCTGTAATTTTATTTGAAAAAAAATATTCAGCATACTCGTAGGTATTTCTAGCATTTATTATTAACAATGTTATAAAAGTAAGTAGTTTGTTCAATAAAATAACGAATTATTTTGTCCCATGGATAAATGGCCTATGTCCAGCAGTGGACCAATGCGGGCTGATGATGATGATGATAGATAAATTATTTAATAAATTTCTTAGAATAGGCCAATGTCCAGCAGTGGACCGCACCCCGCTAATGATGATGATGAATGGAATTTACTGATTTGTTATTAAAATATTTGTTATTGAAGCTATATTAATAAAAGGGACCCGCTCAAAATTACCATAAGTTAAACGCAGCAAAACAATTTAACCATAACATTCCCATAGCTTAAGTCATTAAACACAACACTCAAAAGCTAAACACTCGCGTTGCGTTTTAACAAAAGTCATTATTGAGTTGCTCACAATTCATAACAAAGGAACTCTTGACGTTACAGTTTTAACAATAACAATCATTATGAAATTGAACCTCTTAAACTACTCTATGAAATCGTACCCTAGACCCGAGATCCGTTCTCAGGCCATAAATTTAAGAAACGTTGACCAAGTGTTATTTCGATTGTTATTCTTAGGAGTCAAATATTTAAACAACCTCTGATAAAGAGTTTTGTTTACGGCCCGCTATTTAGAATATGGTTTCCATGACACAAAGAAATAAAACACCTTATAAGTACCTTATAAAGTTTTACCGCAAAGACCGCGTAAAGATTAAAACCAATCCCACCTATTGTATTTCTATACACGCTTACCTACGTTAAAATTTTATTCTAGACTTACTAGATGGAACCTAGGTAACCTAACTTCTGTCTACGCTAACTTATAAACTATGATTACAAAAAAAAATACCAGTACCTACCTACAATAATCTAAATAAACCTAGCTAATCCTATCTTCCTATCGCCCTAGCCCTAGCCATACCTACTCTGAAATATATACATACATAAATAGATAAAGAGGGATATCTGATACCATGAGACCTAAGATATCAGAAGGAATTTGGGAAAGGAAGGTAAGGATAGTGCACGTGGTGCAATGTGCACTGGATTTGGGATTTTCTCACTGCCGATCACACAGGCTCATGTGACCGTGGTTAGGCGAAAGGTGTCTTGGCCGCAGTGAGAGGAATACTGAAATGGCACACAGAAAAAAAATACAACACACAATAAAATAAAAAACAGTAGGTAAAACAAACACAAAACCGAAAATCTAAGTTGAAGCTAAATGTTTAATTTGGAATCAAAATTAATTACGATAATACTTTAAATAAGATATGAACTAAATGTTTAATTTAGTTAAGCAATAATGTAAATTAATAAAATACTAAGAAACAACTTCTCGCCCCCTATTGCTTTCCAATCTTTGTTAATTCTACCCATATCAAACATTTAAAAAAAAAAATTGTATAAAAATTTAATTACATTAAAACTGGAAATCAAACATTTCTATAAACTAACTTCACGCCCCCAGATCGCTTAACCATCACTCAGTCTTTGTAAAACCTCATAATCCTGGTCACGGCACCAATTGTAACGGATCCCCCCCTATGAAGCACCCTCTACCCCTTGTCGTTATTTCTCTACATAAATAAATATTATTAAATTATTGAATAACTTATACATGCAGTTATATGTGCATTTAACGAATAGTTATTACGAAGTAAGTAGAGAAACAATTATTTTGGCCAGATAGAATATCTTTGTGATCGTCTAGTATGATTGTAGGACCCTTATTACGTTGTGTTTTATAATTGTAGTAAATCAAATTCTTTTATGAAGGTAGCTGAGTTCAGATTAAGCGTATGTCGAAAGCCTTGCGAAGTTAAAATTAATTAAATTAATCTACAACTAATTACTTAAATCTAAATATACTAATCTGTTACTAAATATCTATGACTAAATATTTATAACTATATGTAAACGTCCTAGTGAGAATTGTATGAGAGATAGGATAACTAGATTTTAAATGAACGAATATCTATTAAATATAAGTTAAATTACACCGGCAAGAAAGGTATATCAAAATATCTATCATAGATAAATAATATTGGAATCTTTATCATTCGTGATAAGCACATCTTCAATAAGATTCTAACATAATTAAATAGGGATCATTTCGAATATGAAATGATCATTGTAGCTTAATTGATTTGATTGAATAATAATTCGAGTAATAATAAAATGTAGTAATTTTAGTTACTTTAGGAAAGAGTAAGTTTGTGGAAAGTTTGGAAAAGTGTCAATTTGCAGATACTTTAGAAAAGTATATTTGCAGATACTTTTTAAAAAAGTATTTATTTGGGGATATCTTAGAAGCCCCCTTCCCGCTTCTAAGTTGGTGGAAAATCGCCCTTACTACTATTTTCCTCCCGAAGATTAAAAGGGGACATGTAGATATGACCGTAAGGCCATTCTAATATTATGAAAAGAGAGTTTTCCTTAGTACCAATTACAATTAACTAATCAATTATGAATACATCCAATCTCACCAATATATCTCATGTGAATAAAGACCAGCCGACACTGCCACGGTACCGTAGATTAGCGAATGATGGCCATACAGTTAGATACAGGCACAAAAAATACGGAAAGTCAACACCATCCTACCTCCATTTTTAGGAGATCAACAGACAGCTCATCCAAGTTGTGCCAAGTAAACTAACAAGTATGACAGGTCCCTAACATTTGTAAGATTTGACCAATGACATATGCCACCAGCCCCCATTCACAGAGATACACAAGTCAAACCGGATGTAACATTGCAGTATTGTAAAAATAGCTACAATGAGAATTTGTTTGATTTATATTTACGAAATAAATCGTACTAAGTTGAACTCTGAATTAAGTAGGTTTGTCGATGTAGTTACCTTGTACATAAGTAGCACATACCTCGTTTTGGCAAGTCAACACTGAATATTTCAGCTCAGCCGAGGATGTACCAAATATACACAAAGTAACCGATTGGTTTATACTATTAGCACAAATACAATATAAATAGGCAAGTCAACACTATCTCAGATAGCTCAGCCTATATTGTACAAGTACCAAAGTATAGCCATATCGTTGGGAATAACTTGCAAGTTATAATGATTAAATCATTCATCAGTATATTTATGAGGAGTTGTGTTATTTGTTTATATTTTTGATGGAGTACTCTCATCATCATAATCATTGATCATCGTCAAGTTCAACTATGGAACTTTAGATTGAAGTATAACCATTAGGTTTAAGAGTTTCATTTAGTATTGGACATTCTGTCTAGTACTAGCATTTATAAATTTATATTGGATAGATTAGTCTACTATTGAGACTGATCTTAAATTGTTTGGTTGGTATACGAAGGTATTTAAGAATTATCCATTCATGGTAATTCATTTTATATACTTCACATACTGTGATTTAGCATGAAATTGTAATTAATATCAGATGTTACCGGTGCAATTTATTAGCTGAACCTAATATAAAGAGAACCATATCTCTTATCTACCTAATCTATATTTAAACTGAGGCCTCAGAATTTGTTATTAGAAATTGACAAGTCTAGGAATCGAACCTAGAACTTGCTAAATGTTTTCTTTAATAACCTTACACTCTAAACTTATAACTAACGCATTTAATATCCAGTTGTTTCTTTCCTATTGTGTATTTTGTTTAGGTTGACCCTAGTTGTTTCCTTAATTCCAACTGGAATAACTATAAATCTGTGTCTTTAGACTAAAACCCTTAACTGACTCATTGTGAAATAAGCCCAGAAGTCAGATAAATATCATCATCACCAGCAACATCATCATCTAATCGGGAAATCGAACCCGTTTAATCCTCCTACATTTTGCAGCTGTACTATTTTACTTATAAACTACTTTATAGTTAACTAATAAATTAGTACAAATACTCATTCAACATAAATCCTGATTCATTTTCAATATCTAACATAAAATGTATTTCATGCATTAGTTTATATTATAAAGTTCATGTCCGGGAATCGAACCCGTACCTTTACAACCCTAACCAACACTCCATCGTATAGTTTGTATTTAAATAATAGCTTGTTTAGGACTCGAACCCAAACACTGCAAGTTACTTGCTATTTAAAATTATGACAAGTTTAGGATTCGAACCCGAACTTAATATACTTGTATGTCTAACACTCTATAATTCGCTTTCCATCTCTATTGTTCGTATTTCTATTGTTCTGATTGGGAATCGAACCCAATAGCATTTCTATAAGTTTTGTGGCAGCTTCATGTGTATTGTCTACTTGTAGTTTATGAATGAGTATTGTGACTAAATCTTAAACATTTAACTTATACATTAAACACCAATAAATTATACATGCAAATAAAACCGCATAGCCATGCAATAAAATTAGTAACTATTATTCGTCCTATCGATACCTAACTGCCTACGACCTAAATCCGGATTCCTACTCCTATCCATCCTAACCGTCTTACTTGCGGTCTGAATCAGAGGATTCAAACCCAATTTTCCCTCGAAGTCGTTATATCTGCTACTTGTGTATTTCTCCTTCTTTTGATTATGATTTAAGATTTATTTACGCGCCCGAACTCTATCGGTAGAGTTAATAGAAAGCAGACCGAACGATGCCTTCGAACTTTCTGTAGTCAATTCTGATTTTATTTAATTTTTGTTTATCACTGTCACTGAAACACTGAACTTCCAAAAGTGAATACTGAATTACTAATTAAATGTAACAAAATCGCGTCCCGCTCTATTCGTTAAAAATCGCGCCTCGCTCTCATCCTGAATATTCCTGAACTTCCCCTTATATAGTCATGCCAATATCCCCACTCCTACCTTCAATGTTCCCACGCGTGGGCGTGACCAAAATTACTTATTATAAACAGACTTCAACTGTATTAATTACTATATCGAAGAGCGCCATCTAACCCCTTTCTGTATCACTTTAAGTAAAGAATCGCAAGTGACTGCTTCTAGCACCAAATTCTATCAATTTATATTGATTTTCCTACGTCTCGATTCATGCATTGATCCCTGAATAAATCATCTATTAAATATTAAATGTATATTATAGTATATTTATCTTTGTTTTATACCCGCAAATAATAAAATTGATACTCACAAAATATAAAAAAGGTTAAGATTAAATTTTCTAATCACGCCAACTATCGTCTAGCACGTGAACTAGCGTTACGTAAGTAGAGGGCTTAAGTAGTCAAGTTGGGCCGATAACAATCCCTATCGTTACACGTTCCTGGTGTTTCACATAGATGGCGGTGCGACAATAATCCATTTCTCAGTACATTATTTCCAACCATGGAATTTTATTGATATCAAAAAAATAAATTTGTGATAGGGTGGGGTTGGTTCCGTTACACAATGTTCGCCATTTTGATCGATCCTGGGCTTCTCGCATCCAGCACTTGCCAGCCGTTCTGCGCAAATCGTCACTCCACTTGGCCTGAGGGCGGCCTATACTCCAAAACTTGCCACTTACCCCAACGGTTATCGGTTCTGCGGCTGCCACTTCAGTTTACTAATCCGATGAGCTATGTCGGTAATTTTGGTTCTATACCGGATCACCTCATTTCACATTGTCGGTCACGAAGCTTAAGCAAAAATTTATCGGTGACGGGTTGATAACGGGATGAGATGGGGTGATCATATTCTAAATCCGGGACCACACGGACGCATCCTTGAAAACTATATTCAACTAGTTTAAGGAATAAAAGGCTATTGAATCGCTGTAAGCTAGCATCTGGTCCCAGTAATGAACGCCAATAAGTCTAAGCTATCAGCGCTTCCGTAATGTACGAATGTCAGGGACCTCTCTGGATGCCGAATAGGACATAAAACGCCTCGGCTTTATGAACCAATAAGGAACGATAGGATTAATTGGAGCGGTCTAGTTTACTTGTTGATAGAGATTAAACATGTAGGTTATTGATGAAGTTGTGGGATCAAAGACTCGTCGGATTGTGATTGTTGGGATCCAAATCAAAATAACAGGGCTATGCTCGGCGTCTCTCTGCGAGATCGGATCCGAAATGAGGTGATCAGACAGAGAACCAAAGTTACCGACATAGCTCACCGGATCAGTAAGCTGAAGTGGCAGTGGGCTGGCCACATCAGCCGCAGAACCGATAACCGTTGGGGTAAACGAATTCTGGAGTGGAGACCGCGTCTCGGCAAACTTAGTGTAGAACGACTTGAAATTTGTACTATGGGTGCTAACCCATAGTAAAAGTTTCGGCTCAGTTTGGGGCTGGATGGCGTGGCGTTGCATGGCCCAACGTGATCTGCCTCTCTAAGGTTATTTATTTAATTAAAATAAAACAGTCCAAATCCACTACTACCAATTGTCCGTATCCAAAACAATATTTGACAGTTATAAACTATTTTCCACTAGCGACCTCGCTGCTACCGCAGAAAGTTATTTGCTAGTCGCTCGGGCACTATTCATTGCATAGAGATAAAAAGTTATGTCAGGTAGGTAATAGAGAAAACGGTAGGATAGAGGTTTATACTATAACACTACTTACTAATAGATATAGCTAAAGTAACTCCGTCTGTCCGATACCATTTTCAATGAAAAAGTGTTGATTTCAGTGAAATTTTGTACGGAGTTAGTTTTGAGTCCGGACAAAGTAAAATAAGCTCATTTTACGAAAATATATCACTTGTTCGTAGACGAAACCGTTTGCTATAGCTAGTTAGTGTACTTTTAATCAGTATAAACAGCTAAAAGTCCAAAGTTTGGCGTGTGATACTAAGAAGAAGAACCTATAGATCGGATCAAAAAAGTTCATGAAAATGTACTTCCTTATTCTTAATTGACCAAAGTAAATTAAAAATGAGCACTACTATTACTTAAAAAAGAATGACGTTAGTTAATTAAACTCCTAAGTGTTTGATAATCTTAAATGATGAATGAATACTAACATTTTACAGTGAAAGAGAAAAGAGTTAATTAAAGAGCAACAAACTAAAGACAAATGGAATTTTAATGTCTTGTAACTTTTATACAACTTTGAAATAAAATTACTATTTGACAGGCAATCAATCACTTTACGAATGATCCTTATATTTCAATGAATAGAACACTGCCATTCACCCATCAGTAACAATTTTGGTGCGACAGAAGATTTGGTCGTTAGATGGTCTTGAAGGTTAAATTAGAGAATATAGAAGGTAGCTTACCTTAAGGTATAGGTGGATATAGAAGGTTTCCCAACTGCCTTCTTAGTAAAGTGATATTAAGGAGGCAGTTGGAAAAACCTTTTATTATTTTTAAAGCTAATTAAATTACTTAACATACATACATACATAACATCATGCCTTTCTCCCATAGGGGTAGGTAGAGACCATGTTTTTCCATTTGCTACGATCCGGGCAGACAATTTTTGCTTGGTCCACATTCATCAATCTCTTCATACATGCTTGTTGGTTTTGGGTACTTAGTACTTTGCCTTTTTTTAGGTCACTTTCTATTTGGTCATTCAGGTAATGTCCTTCTAGGTCTTCCCCTTCCATTCATCATCCTCCTTACATGAAACATCCTCTCTACATGAAATACTTTACAAGTTACGCTTTAGTATTTTTTTAATGTAAGCAGATACTTAAGCCATTACCTAAAGGTCACCTAAACACTACGGTTCTTAAACATCTGCAAAGGAATCACGGAACCGTGTGTAAAAGGCTCTTTAAGAATTTGCCCGCTTTCTGCTTGTTATACAAAACGAATATTGTTAATATCTAGTATAATGAACCTTAAAAAAATATGTTTTCGAAAATCATAGAGATAGAAGTTATATTCTGACTTAGACTAGTACATTTATTCCTCTACCAGACAACTTTCACGTAGAGGTTGGAAGAAGGATTGAGGTGGTGCCATATATCAGACTATGAACTGCTAACAAATTAATTTGTTCAAATGTATAAGTAGAATGTAAAAGAAGACAAACAATAAAAGTTTTAGGAAGTATTATAACTTAACATTGGATTAAGTGTCTTTGCGAGCATCATCATTTTGTGGTCGCTTCTATTAGCTAGCTAATTCAGAGAAGTTTCCTAAATTCATCCAGCTGGTAAGAGAAACCGGGACTTTTGGAAATTTAGCGCTTTGGGTCACAATGCTTTGGGTACGTCGTGTAGAATATACTTTGATTCGTCTAATATTATTTGAATATCTTTTAGCTTATTCAAAAATAAAAGACACGTATTTTTCCTTTTTTCATTTAAGTAAACAATAGCAAAGATACAAGGCATCAAAAGTTAGGAGTGGGAGTCTTTGACGTCACTCGCTCCCGTAAAAATGCCTCACCGAGTGACGTCACGCGTAATTTCAACGGGCTATAAATTTGTAATTTTTAGTCTAATTTACAAATAAAAAAATACGTGTCTTTTATTTTTGAATAAGCTAATAAGACGGACTAATTACAATTTTAGCCATAATAGCCTATTGTAATCTATTTGAACCTTATTTCCACAAAACAAAATCATAAAATGAAAAAGTCAAATCTTTACAAGTCAAATGATTTACCACATCTGATCTACCCACTCGCTGGTAACTTACATGAACTTTATGCCATCCATCTTTTTCTTACTTGACTAATCAAATAAAATAATCTGGCTTCGTTTAACTTTGACTTTAAGTGATACTCATAAGATCAAAGTACTTTGACTAATCATAAATCTCTTAAGCACACATTAAAAATTTGCTCAATATATTAAATTTCACTTTTAATCGTAGGTAGATAGAAGTTTGCTCGACCGTTAATTCTTGTTACAAAATTCTGTTCCACCTTATAAATAAACATGGAGTGAAACTTTGTTGGATAAGAATTCTTATCATTAGACAGCTGGACAGTTTTTGATTGTTTGTTGCTAATAAATACCTAATGCTTATTCAAAAGTGGCGGCATGAGTTCCTTGGGTAGGAACGTTCAACAAATCAATCATAGAGAAAAGATCGCGTGTGTGTAGATGGATCACGTTTCGCTATATGTCTCCATCTCTGTCGGTAAACGTGGTGACTAAGGAAACTCCCTGAGGCCAATGTCCAGCGGTGGAAGTTTGCAGACAAATGCTAAAAAATACAAAGTATAGGTATGTCTAACCCATCATCATCATCAGCCCATCGCAGTCTACAGCTGAACATAGGCTTATTCAGTAGTTCGCCACTTAGTGCAAACATCTGGAGGATATAGCCACATTCAACACGTGGGCAGGCAGGTTGGCGATTGCAGGGCGTAGCATCTCGCTCCGGGAACACTGCTGCCCGCCATCGGTCTGTGATATTTAGCTACGCCTTCAATTGTGATTGTTATACCGTTACCGGTTTGTTGCCAGCGTCTCGTTTGTTGTTCGGCAGGATGCACCATGGGTAGGTGAGGTTGGCTTGGAGCGAAAAGATGATAGGCCGCTACCTTACATCCCTATGTTCCGAAGCCACTGATTCATTATTTCTGACTCCTGTAACTAATGGGATGGTCATTGTACAGCGGCGTGTATCAAATAACTTTCATTAGAGAAGCGGTTTAATGCGGACAGAGACGGTCTTAACCGGATTTTATTGTCCACTCGTGTAACTGACAGTCTGTGATCCACTAATTGCTAGTACAAAGGAGTTCAGTAATATGAGTATATAGGTTCTGTGTCTGTGTAATAGTATACCTAGTGTAGCACAATAGTTATGTAACGATCATAACGACTAATAAATACGTATACTCCGTTTTTTATCATTAGCAATTTGGTAATTATAGAACCAGTGATTTTTACAGACGTGCTATGACAACCAGAAAGTTTTGCTGGGTTTGCGATCGCAGGGCGTAGCTACCGTCTGTGGTATTTAGCTACGCCTTCAATAGTGATGGTTATACCACCAGTCGATTGCCAGCGCCTCGTTTGTTATTCGGCAGGATGCACCACGGGCAGGTGAGATTGGCTTGGAGGTAAAAGATGATAGGGTCTCCCTTATTTCCCAATATTTGGATGGATGGATTGTTTGGATGGATGGACGAATGTAACGACATTCAATAGCTTTCACAAAAAAGCTACTAATATGTAATAACTTTGTAACACACTTTTACGACAGACACGGGAGATGTGTACCTATTATTTCCACGTTTCATTATTGTTATAAAAAGAAGATTAATTTAAAATAGGTACCCTGATTTAGCTGTAGGTACTAGTGCATGCAACTAGGACTATTTTCCATTTAGGTACACAATACACAAGAAACTACAATCAAATTACGCATGCATATGCAAATTCCCATTGAGTGCATTCAGTACCGCGACTAGATCAATAGAATACTAAGCAAAATATTCATGAAGATAAAAGGGTAGTCCCCTGATACGCTATTATTGTGACTGAGATCACTGTGTTTGCGCATGTTTTTAAATACCTTTTAAAAAACGAGGAAACTCTCAAACCGTAGGTACTTAATTTTGCTTTTTGTGAAGTTTAGTACTGCATCAAACGTGACCACAGAAATATATCTAGATTTTTTTTATGCAAGAGGCGGCAAACGACCAATTGTGATGCCTGATGGTAAGCAGTCGACACCGCCCATGGACACCCGCAACTCAAATCGAGTTCTGGGATCGCTGCCGGACTTTTAATTATTAGTACGCTCGTTTCTTGAAGGCTCCCAAGTCGTAACTATTCGGGAAGAATGACGCAGAGAGTTGACACAGATTGACTGCTAAATTCAAGTCAATTTGGCAAACAAGTGCTTCTTAAACCAAGATGTACCTATCTAGATCAAACTCCGAGTCGAACCAAAGATCGTTACTGGATTTGTCAAACTACTTTTTTAGAACCTTAAAATACTTTTCTGCTTAATATAATGAGTTCAAAGTCCCTGTGCACTATCAGTTCCTCCAGGCTTCGAGGCTGAAAGTCTGTCTGGCTCATAACGCAACACGATAATAAATTGCCGTAATAAATCTGCTACAACACTTCCTATTAACACTTTGGTTGAAAAAGATTTTCCTTTGTAATATAAGACATTTACTATAAAAAATCTGGAGTTCGCTTAGAAATATTATCTAGGTCAATATAAATAAATGACCCAATCATACATCATCATCTAGCCCCAAAATAAGCCGAAACTTGTACTATGGGTACTAGGCAACTATAAACTTACTTAGATACTTTTTTTAGAAATTAATACAAATTATAATTTGTACATTTGTGTTCATGAACATGTCTGTTGAGACATGTTCATGAACACAAATGTTTGTACTGTGCGGGAATCGAACCCACGGCCCTTGGTTCAGAAGGCAAAGGCTACTACTAAATGAGCCATCGAGCCAGTCAAAGTATGTGTATACGTAATATTTTATAGTGGCAAGGAAAGAAAAGGAAAGAGAAGACCAAGTCGCTGTGATTTCTGGATATAAAAGTGACCCTGTGAGCTCTGTGTGTGGTTTCCGGATATAGAATAGGATCCCATCTCATTCAGTGGATGTCATAGAATACGACTAAGTGAATATCAGGAAACGGGCAGCAGCGTTTACCTGGGCTCAAATAAAACCTACTGCGGTCACCAACCCGCATGCCAAGCGTGCTGACTAAGGCAAACCCCACACATGACAATTGTCTTAGAGGAAGGCCTATGTCCAGCAGCAAAAGATAAATCAAATAAATCAAAACCCATCATTTTCCTTGCAGTAAACAGCCATTTAAAGTAACATTACAGTTACTTGCCCGTTGTCACAGCGACTTGGGCTTCTCTTTCGCTTTCCATCAGGCGTAGGGAAGACATTAAGTCGAGCCACTATAAAAAAAAAATTGTCTAACCTTACATAACACACGAAAACGATCTACAAATCTGCCCCAGATTATATCCAAAGCGTTTAAAGAGAAGTCCTTATATTTTCTCATGAATTATGATAACCAAATAGGAAAGAATAACACACATAGTACATCGGATTCAAAGGTTATTTCTTTGATCTTCAGAAGTGTTACAACAGACACAAAGAGCAAAGGTCTAGGGGGAGTGCCGTTTACAGAACTGGGTACATTAATTTCGTTAAAATCTACCCCAAGTGAGCATATAAAGAAAGCACATACGATTATGTATTTGAGAATTATTTCCGTGACTTCAGATGTACAAAGCTTTGTAGGAGGGTTAGGTTGGTAGGCAATATAAAACACATAATTTTGGGATACGGCAAGTGTGTGAACGAGTGAAAAGATGGTTAAGTCATTAGTGTGATGTTTATGTTGAACAATTGGAATAGATTAGAGTTCTAACCGTTCTAGACTAAGTATATGCCGCTGTTTGAAAACTCTACACATTAACTATAGATTTGTGGTACTCGTACTCGTATAATCATTCAATCAATCAATCAGCCTATTGCCTTTCACTGTCAAACGTAGACTTCCCAAGAGAACGACCATCCCGATCCTGGGCAATCATTTATCGGCCAGCCAATTTGAACATTGATTGAGGAGGGTGAAATATTTTGTTCAAGGTGACAAAAACTACTGATTCATTCAAATAAACAAATATATAAGCCAACAAGATCATTTATATAAAATATATTAAACAAATAAGTAAATAAAATTAAACCTAAACATAAGTACACACATTAAATATCTTCTGAGACGGGTCCCTGTGGCAGAGACCCCAGGTAGCTCGCAGCGTTACCTCGCTGAATTGCTAGCGAGATGTGCTGTGCGAGGTACGAGCCAGCTCTGGGGTCGCCCGAGGCATGGACCAGTTTAGATGAAAACTCTTGAACAAGAGATTTGGCCTCCGGACCCCACGGTCCCAATGTCTCAACTGCAAACGCCACAAACTCATTGTCTCACAGGAGAGATATTTTCGGCGTTTGAGCAGTTGGGTTTGCTCGGCTGCCGAGCCGGCCCTCACCGTAGTGCCCTGGATGTATGACGCAGTCCATGTGTCCACAAATGTCGCATTCCAAATAATACCAAATGCGACCGAGTTACCAGGGCAAAGAACTATCCTTAGTTCCAAGTCAATGAGGGCCACCGTTTTTGTGCAACAAAGAAAGGCCGGGTAGGCAATGCGCGTGTGATACCTACCCTTGGTGTTGCAGGCGTCCAAACGCTGTGGTAACCGCTCACCATCAGACGGGCCGTAGGCTTGTTAAAACCTTAGTGGTATAAAAATAAAAAGAATATCTACCTATATGGGTATTGAACTTCGTCTCTTTTCAACTTTATTACATTACTATAACTAGTATCATAGGTCCCTCGGTAGTCTTGGAACGCCGCAAAGCGCCTGTCAACAGCATTCGAGAAGAATTCACCCAAAGCCCAAAGCGCCTCTAAGTATTTTTCCGAAAGTTCAGGATAAAACGTAAGTTTGATTCATTGATTCCTTTATGACACTTTGGCCCTCGAGATCTAACGATTGAGCGAAAAGTAAGTTTTTTGTACAGTTGTTTTGTACTGTTTCGTCTTTTAATCGTGTACATCATATACATGTCGCAGTCATCTAGTTGAATCTCCTATTCAATTGAATCGCTAGCGAGTTCATTGAATGACGACATTCAATTGAATGACTAGACCGAACGTTGACTAAACACGCGTCACTTAACGTCCAACTAGGTAGCGGATTGAAACATAGGTCTTTGAAAAGAGCGGACGTAAAAGCAGTCAAGTGATTGTAATTTAGTTCATTTTTTTCCCGCGCGGCGTTAGTAGTCACTAAAACAAATATGGCGTCGAACATGATCACCTGAGTGCTGATATTTTTTTGATTAGATTTACTTTAAACTTACTTATACGTAATAAAATAGTGTGACAGCATGGATTTACCTATTAATACGCCGCCTCCGGATACTTTTAAAGAAAAATTATAAACTAAACATTACACAGTCGGCTTTAACCCATTCAACGACTATGCTAAAATGACGTTTAGTCAAGACGTTGAACGTTTCATTCAATAACTTGACGAGTTGTCCTTTAGGCATTCAATTAAATGTCGTCATTCAATGAACGCGCTGGTCATTCAATTGAATAGCAGATTCAACCAGATGACTGCGACATACATATAATGTAACGTTTTCCTTACGGTTGGCAACGATACTAATAAACTTGCTAACGTCCACTGCTGGAAATAGGTTTCCGAAATGACAATTATTGCCATTTTGGGAGAATTCGCCTTAGTCAACACGTTTGGCAGGTGGATTGGTGATCGCAGTAGGTTTCCTGATAGTCTCTTAGTCGTCTTCAACGACACCCACGGGATGAGATTTTTCTATTCTAAACCCTGAAACCACACGGACAACAGCCGGTCAGTTACCTGTCAGTTGCCACCGCCATTCCGGGCTAACCTTAACCCCCAGCTGCGGATCCAGCACTCACTTCACAAACTCTCAGACTCACCGGCAGAAAAACGACCCGGAGGTCATTTGGCTGCGATATTCTATAGGGTGCAGGTCCTTTTCTGGACGGTCGGCTCAATTCGGGAGAAAATTCGCTATGCCCTCTCTCTATGATCTACATGCTAAGAGAAAACGGACAACGTCAACTTTAGGTATTCAAATAAGGTGCCACGTGTTTCATAAACGGCCAGTGTCACCCCTACCTACAACAGCAATACAGTCCTAACAGGATAGGCCGTACCTACTCGTACCTATCCATTTCCCGGGTTAATCTTAGTAGTCTATAACAGCGTTACCGGACCGGCGGCAAGCTAACGCGATTCAGGCGCATACATTATTGTGTTACGACGGAGACATGGCTGTAATGTAACCTTACATTATAGGTAATGAGTACGCGCGTGGACGGGGCAGTGCCGCTTAACGTCAGTGGGTCAGTCGTAATGCAGAGGTTGAGTAGTTAGTTAACGCGAACCTATTGTGTTAATGGAATCATCAGAGTCGTGTTCTAGTCTTTTTTATAAGAATAAAAACATTTATTACACTTGGACATCACAACACAACAACTGTAATTAGACACAAACATTTAAATTTGAACATATAAAAATTGCATACGCACAAAGATATCAAACAAACCGGACGCGGGGTTGTGACGTCCAATATAAAAGGGCCTCACTCAGCATTGAACCATGGCCCGCGTAGCAAACCACTTTTACCACACTTATAGTAGCTCGACATAATGGATTTACGCCTGATGGAAAGCGAAAGGTAAGCCTAAGTCGCTGTGACAACGGGCAAGTAACTGGTCAGTTACCTGTCAGTTGCCACCGCCATGCTGGCCCAACCCCAACCCCCAACAAGCACCAGAAACCCTCCTCACCAGCAGAAACACGACCCCGAGGTCTTGTGGCTGCGGTATATTATAGGGTGGAGGTCCTTCTCCCGACAGGCCGCTCAATTCAAACGAAGATTTGCTATTCCCTACCTCTCTTTGTCTCGTATTGCGGCTCATGTTATGTTCGACTCCTCGGGAAATGATGTTTATTTTCCTCTCCTAAGGAATTAATCTCAGTCCGTGTGATATCCGGATTTGCGCATAGAATAAGACCACCCATCCAACCAGTATATAGGTCTCTCCAGTCGTTCGCCACTTTGGGCAAACATCCGGAAACTTTGCACATAATTGCCACGCTGGGTAGGCTAGTCAGTCGCAGGGCATAGCTACTGGCTCCGGTGACGCTGATGCCCGTCATCGGCCTGTGGTAGTCAGCTACGTCTTCAATCGTGATGGTTATACCAGTCGATTGCCAGAGCCTCGCTTGTTATTTGAGCTGATAGCTCGCTTCCTTACATCTCGTAATGAAAATAGCAATCCCCTTTAGAGCATTTGTTCTAAAGGCAGTATACTGCAACTAGCGGAAGTGACCACTGCGAGTGACGTCCTTTACGCCGCTCCGCCGCTCACACGTATCACTCTGCCGCTGGCGTTTTAGGCAGCCGAGCCGACATGGTACAAATAAAGGATTCCCTTTACGTTGTGTATTTCCTGAACGTTTCTATATGACAAAGATAAATCTTACTAATATTATAAATAATTCATAATTCCCTATTTAGCATCGGACTAACAGGACTTTGGCTAGGAGACACTGATTTGTGCAGGTTCAAAAAACTCGTACATTGAGCTTTGCCTCTACATTTAGAAACTCTAAATTTGCCTCTGCCTTCTGAGCCAAGGGCTGCGGGTTCGATTCCCCCACACACATTGGTCTGGGTGTTTACTATGTATAACGTGTACTGTTGTACACAACCCAGTGTAACCCAGTGTACTGTTGTATCCATAGTACAAGCTTCAGCTTAGTTTCGGGCTAGATGTCGATGTGTGGCCCAGCGTGGAATGTCTTAGGTTATTTATTATTATAGTTCGAACGTTTAAACTATGAAATCCTTTACAGGCGCCGTGCTTTCTGAAATATACACATAATATAATCTCCAGATTTTCAAGGCAGGAGTAGTCCACTGCTCGATACAGGCCTCTCTCAATGTTCGTCACTTCGATCGATCCTGTGCTTCTCGCATCCAGCACTTGCCAGCCGTCCTGCGCAAATCGTCACTCCACCTGGCCTGAGGGCGTCCTACACTATGTTTGCCGAGACACGGTCTCCACTCCAGAACTCGGTATAGAAACATACCCCAACGGTTATCGGTTCTGCGGCTGATGTGGCCAGTCCGCTACCATTCATTCAAGATTTTTTTTTTTATAAGGAGAGCTTACAGGATGACCTCACTCCACCTGATGGTAAGCGGTCGTGAGGTCCAAAAGTTAGGTCGACAGGCACAATAGAGCAAACCCATTGCGCTTCAAGATAAACTATTTTCTTCCATTTAATAACACCAATGAAGTAACTGTTGACTTTCTTAAATATTTTCACTTATTCCGGTCCTACCCACCGTTTGCATAATCCCTTCATTACAAATTCCGAGTGACTAATTAAAATTGCGTTGAATACAAAATCCCCTTAAATACAATTAATAAGTTCACGTTTTGAGCTGCCATAATTTAGCGAATAAATTATTTTTAAACATAATTAAAAATTAGCGTAGTTGTTCGTTAGAAATTGTAGAGGAGTTGTTTGCTAAAGTAATTATAATGAGCAGATAAATATATAGAATCCTACTAATTAATATCCTACTAATATTATAAATTTGAAAGTGTGTTTGTATGGATCTATAGATGTATGGATGGATATTTGTTCCTCTTTCGGGCGGAAAGTACTGAACCGATTTTGTTGAAACTTAACAGTAAAGTAGCTTGTGCGTCAGACAATTTATTTTAAAATATTGTATTTGGCTGCAAGTAGTATTATACAAATATTGATTGGAAGCGATTGTACTGACAGGTAACTGACCAGTTTCTTGCCAGTTGTCACAGCGGCTTGGGCTTCTCTTTCGCTTTCCATCAGGCGTAGGGAAGCCATTATGTCGAACCACTATAAAAAAAACTTACCACGCCGACTTCCCTTGGATACGTCGTAAAGGTTCTAATACATTCCTTTCTATTATTACATGGAAGAGCTACATAAATTACACTAGATCCGATGTATTGCAAAGACCAAAGATTACTATGACATCACATTTAAGTCCTATTGAAACCAGTTAAGTCGATAAAGTTCTATAAGTCTCTTAAAGCTTTGACGTCGCAAACATGGCTGTTATTCCTTTGTTTACTTGTTGCTACTTTCCGACCTTCAACAATAACTTGAAATTAAGTGATTTTCTACATATTTACATAATAAAACTGTCGACTTTCCGTGTCTGCACATTAATAAAGACGTTATATTATTTTAGCCAAGAAGCATTACTTGCGAAATTTTGCGTTGGTAACATTTGAATATTAAGGTGCTCCCTCATTGAGAACTTTCACGTGTAAACTAACATTGTTTCACGAGCATTCAGGTGCTATTTAGTTTAGTTGAAGTGAAACGCACTGGATTGTACACCTTTTTTTGAAGACGCCCTCTAACACAGTGGGACGTCATCATCATCATCAGCCCATCGCAGTCCACTGCTGGACATGGGCCTCTCCAGTTGCTCTCCATCTAGGGCAAACATCTGGAGGATATACCCATAATCGCAACGCTGGGCAGGCGCGTTGGCAATCGCAGGGCGTAGCTTCTCGTTCCGCTGACGCTGCTGCCCGTCATCGGTCTGTGGTATTTAGCTACGCCTTCAATTGTGATGGTTATACCGCCACCAGTCGGTAGCTAGCGCCTCGTTTGTTATTCGGCAGGATGCACCACGAGCAAGTGAGGTTGGCTTGGAGCGGAATGATGATAGGCCGCTCCCTTACATCCCCATAGTGGAACGATGACTTAAGAAATATAGATGACAGAGGATAGATACTAATTGCCTAGCATCGACATGTTTGGGGTTCTTTGGGGGAGGCCTATCTTCTAATTGATTAAGTGCATTGACTTTATATCATTAAAATCATACGTTGTCTGTCTGTAACATACTTAACCATACATTTATGTCGAAAATACTGAACTAATTGAATTTTAGTACACGACTTTATATGTATACCTGAAACAGGATATCCTTTCTCAGCTTCTTTTTAATAAAAAAAAGACTTAAGTATTGTCCAAACGGACGAAATCACAGGCATAGCTAGTCTGTGAAAAGACTTAGTGAATAATAAGGTAGGTTACCTTTTTACAATCTTTATCATCATCATCATCATCATTCTGTATCAATCCACTGCTGGACATATGCTAATCTATGCTAATTTTGTATAAAGACTAAGTCTGGAAAGAAAAAAGCACCAATTCCTTTTCCTTAAGTTTCATAAACTCATACATTTTTTATACGCTGAGGACGTTCCAGCGCTGTTTAACGCTAATAAAGCTTAACTAGCCGTGATTTACGACCTCATAACATCACATTTGCTCTCAGCACGACACACCAGTTTCCAACATAACTAGCCGAGCTTTCATCGACGTACAATCTTAATTAAGCGCGCATGAAATCTTGTTCAATAATCTAATACAGCCATATCGCGTACGAAGTTTGGCTGAGATGCGGCGTGAATCAAAGTGGATTTGTTTATCAGATCTGGCTACGGATGTTAGATAAACAGTGATTCGCAACTCACGTGCCGTAGAAAGTAGATAGTGATTTTGTAAATTCTTTTGTTACATACCTATTTCCTTAATACAGATGACATTTTATTGAAGCTATTAAGACTTCTTTAAAAATTAACTAGCTGTGCCGGCGGCGTCGCACGCGTGGATATTGGGTTTCATAAATAACAGACTTCCATAAAATGATACCTAAATTTTAAGATAGACCTCAAGCAAATACATTGGTGAAAACCGCATTTAATTCCATGCAGTAGTTATCGCGTGATGAGCAATCAAACATACAGATAAAAATTTCTACCGTTTTCCCAACACTTCCCGTTAGTGCTCTGCTCCTATTAATTGTAGCGTGATGAAAAGTATACTATAACCTGCCCAGGAGTATGATAAATAATCGTACCAAGTTACGTTAAAATCCGTTCAGTAGTTTTTTTTCTATAGGTAATGAACAGACAGACAAAAATTTTACTGATTGCATTTTTGGCATCAGTATCGATCACTAGTCACCCCCTGATAGTTATTTTGAAAATATATTTCATGTACAGAATTGACCTCTCTACAGATTTATTATAGTATAGATATGTCGCAGTCATCTGGTTGAATCTCCTATTCAATTGAATCGCTAGCGCATTCATTGAATGACGACATTTAATTGAATGACTAGACCGAACGTTGACTAAACACGCGTCACTTAACGTCCAACTAGGTAGCGGATTGAAACATAGCCCTTTGAAAAGAGCGAACGTAAAAGCAGTCAAGTGATTGTAATTTAGTTCATTTTTTTCCCGCGCGGCGTTAGTAGTCACTAAAACAAATATGGCGTCGAACATGATCACCTGAGTGTTGATATTTTTTTGATTAGATTTACTTTAAACTGACTTATACGTAATAAAATTGTGTGACAGCATGGATTTGCCTATTAATACGCCGCCTCCGGATACTTTTAAAGAAAAACTAAACATTAAACAGTCGGCTTTTACCCATTCAACGACTATGCTAAAATGACGTTCAGTCAAGACGTTGAACGTTTCATTCAATAACTTGACGAGTTGTCCTTTAGGCATTCAATTAAATGTCGTCATTCAATGAACGCGCTAGTCATTCAATTGAATAGCAGATTCAACCAGATGACTGCGACAGATAGATAACGACCTCCAGCTGCTGCCCGTTTCCTGTTGTTGGTTACATTTGTTAGTTAGATTCTGCTTTCTGCCGCCGTGCGCGCCAGACGTCACTGCGATTTACGCTCCGATCTGCCCTTTTGAGAGCAAATCGTTGCTATCCTATTTCATATAGACACCGAGGATATCCTTTCCCGTAAGGATATCCTTACGCGCCTCACTAGTTGCAAACCCACGGTTTTAGTGGTCGTTTGGTGGATACCTAACGGTGCCAACGAAGCCAAACGGGGTGCTGACCCGAGGCACTCGCTGCGCCCCTTCAGGGCAAAGCAATCACTCGGCTGGGGCTAGCTCCACCGGCCTTGGGGGGTCTCCTAGCCGAAGCTAGCCATCTCCCTCCCGACCTTACCCTTCCTTCTTCCCATTCCTCGGTTGTTGTTTGGGCGCCTAGGGTTTCGACCCGAAGCTACCCTCTGCACCCGGGGCAGCTAGGAACCCTCTGCACATTGAGATTGGCAGGGGGAATACAAGCTTAGGGCTCACCATAGGAACACCCTTCCCGCCTATCCCGGCGGGGAGGTCAAACTAGCAACACACCCCCGGGCCGTTCCAGCCCGGGGCGAACGTAGGCCAGTTAGGCGCGACTGCCGTGTGGTTTCTTGCTGCTTCTTCCCACGGAACGCGACGCGAACGAAGCAGTGTAGTTTACCGTTCGCTACAGTAGCTGTTGGGCCGACCGCCATGGTCGACCCCCTTCTCGCCAAGCTCCTTAGAGCTTTGGCTAAGTCGCCGCAACTCCAGGCGTTCCTCCTTTCGGAGGTCCCTGAGTTTGAGGCTCTATTATCTGAGGACCTTCCGTCCTCGGCCCCTGCCGCCACTCTGGCGCCCCCCGCGCCCTCAGCGCCCCCCGCCCCCGCCCCACTGCGGCCTCCGCCGTCAGTGCAGGCCGTCCTGGCCGACAAGGCCGCCTCGGCCTCCGTGCCTTTGCTCGATGAGCAAATGGACGCGGAGTCCATCCCCTCCTCCAGCTCCTCCACCAACTCGGAGGAGGAGCAATCGGCAGAGTCCTCGGACGAGTTTACGCTCGTCGAGGGCTCGAAGCGCAAGCGCGCCCGCCGCCCGAAGCCTGCCAAATCGGCAGCAGCCCCCCCCGCCCCCCGGGCGAAGAGGGTCCCCAAGCCGGGGAACTCGCCCTCTTCCGCCACGGCCCCCCGCAAGGAGCCCTCTCCGCCGCCACTTTACGTCCAGGAAAAGGACAAGTGGCTGGCCATCACCCAGCGATGCCAAACTCTTGGCATCAATTATCTATCGGCACGCACCACCCAGCAGGGTATTAAGGTGCAGGTCCAGACCTCCAACGAGCATCGTCGCTTCACGACGATGCTCAAGCAAATGGGAATAGGCTTCCACACCTATGCCCTGCCCGAGGAGCGCCAGCTCCGGGTGATCGCCAGGGGAGTTCCCAAGGAACTCTCCAGCGCTGAGATCCTCGAGGATCTCAAAGCGCAGGCTTTCCCCGCCCTTGAGGTGCACAGGCTGCACAAGGGCAAATCGCCCAACCCCCAGCCCTTCGACCTGGTACTCATTGTGCTAGAACGCACAGAGGCCGGCAAGGGCATTTTCAATGTCAAGACCATATGCCAGTTATCTGGCATAACGGTCGAGACTCCCCATAAGAAGGGGCCTCCAGGGCAGTGTCACCGCTGCCAGCTCTACGGGCACTCTGCCCGTAACTGCTTCGCCAAGCCGAGGTGCGTCAAGTGCCTCGGTGATCACGGCACCACCGACTGTACCCGCCCGAAAGACAGGGCGCTTTGCGCAGAGCCGCCTAGCTGCGTGCTCTGCGGGGAGGTGGGACACCCCGCGAACTATCGCGGGTGCCCGCGTGCCCCGCGTGCAAACCGGAAGGTTGCACAACGGGCAGCGGCCGCCTCCAAGGCGGTTTCAGCGCGTCCCGCCCCTCGCCCTGCCTCTAAGGCACCTACCCCCCCGGCCCCTCAGGCCCCCCCTACCCCGGCGAAAGTTGCTGTACAGGCAACCTCTTCGCCGCCGCGTTTGGCCCCACAGTGGCCCGCCCCGTGGGTCACCAAGCCCGCACAAGCACCCCCTAAGGGTGCCCCCCAACCTCCGCGCACCCCTGCGGCCCCAGCGCCGCAGCAGCGCAACCCCCCGCCTGTGGCTCCCTCCCAGGCGTCCCTATGGGCCGACCACGCACTGATCTCCCGCTTTTTCGAGGAGATCGACTTTGTCCAGGTGACACGCGTGGCCGAGTCCCTGAGGAGGGCGGAAGGTAATCCTTCCGCCATGCTACAGGTGGCCCTTATGGCCGAACCCCTCCGGGCGTCTCTCGCCTCGTTTAAAGTATCTCCATAATGGAATTACTTTCCCCTAGGAGCAGAGTCAAACCGAACAGCCTCAAAGTGGGCTACTTCAATGCCAACGGGCTCTTGTCCCAGAGGGCCGAAGTAGCCGCTTTTCTCTCAGACCACCAACTTGATGTCCTTCTGGTCCAAGAGACCTTTCTCAAACCCGGCACCCGGGACCCCAAGATCGCGAACTACAAGTTAGTTCGCAACGATCGCACCACGTCTGCCCTTGGTGGCACCCTGCTTTATTACAAAAGCTCTCTCTATTGTTCCCCTGTGGACACTCCCCGCCTCACCCACATTGAGGCCTCTGTATGCCGGATAGGTATGACTGGCCATCAGCCTATCGTACTAGTATCCGCGTACCTCCCACCGCCAAACTCATCGGCCAATCCTAGATCACTCCTTAGCGAAGATCTAGAGGCCTTATTAGGGCTAGGCGCCTCCGTAATTATCGGGGGCGACCTAAACGCCAAAAATACCGCTTGGTGTTGTCATACAACTAATCCTCGCGGTCGCCTTCTTGAGTCTCTTTCCGAGTCTCTCCACTTTGACATAGTGGCTCCCATGTCCCCTACGCACTTTCCGCACAATGTGGAATGTCGCCCGGATATCCTAGACGTCGTACTCCTAAAGAATGTGAACTTACGTTTGCGCTCTATAGAAGTGATGCACGAGCTAGATTCAGACCACAGGCCCGTAGTTATAGAGCTTATCCCCAGGTTAGGTCTCCCCACTGAGGGCCTGTCACCCCCCACCAAAGTCAAGGTGGACTGGGACCGACTCGGCGAGAGCCTAAAGTCGGTAACATCTCCGCTCTTAGACACTATTCCAGACGAAATCGTCTCTGTCCAAGACACGCTAGTTGCAATCGACTCGCTCACAGGGCACGTGCAGAACGTCGTTCGCGACTGTTCGCGGCGGGTTCCGGTGACGGCCCACCGTCGCTGGAACCTGCCTGCGGATGTGCGGGCCCTGTTGACCGAGAAGAACGCGGCTGTCAGAGCGTACGACTCTTATCCCACTGAATCGAACCGCGTCCGCATGCGGGCTCTACAGAGATCTGTAAAGCAGCGTATTGCGGCACTTCGGAACGATCAGTGGCACACGTTCGTGGGTAATCTCAACCCCGACCAATTCGCTTTCTGGCACTTGGCCCGTAAGCTTAAGACCGATAGTTGCGCTTCGACGCCCCCCCTCCACCGTCCCGACCAACCCCCCGCCTTTGATGACGAGGAAAAGTCGGAATGTTTGGCCGAGAGTCTCGAGGCCCAATGCTCCCCCAGTACCCTACCAGTAGACCCAGACCACCTCGCCACAGTCGAGGCGGAGGTCGAACGTAGATCTGCCCTTCCGGCAACCTCCCCACCGCTTGAGCCGGTGACGATAGACGAGGTTCAGTCCATTGTGAGGGGACTCCACCCGCGCAAAGCGCCAGGTTGCGACGGGATTACCAACAAAGTGCTCAGACGCTTTCCCCAACACCTACTTCTCTTACTCACCGCTATTTTCAACGCGGCTCTGAGTAATTGCATCTTCCCACAGTCGTGGAAGGAGGCCACAGTCATAGGTATCCCGAAGCCCGGGAAACCGAAAACTGAGCCCTCCAGCTACAGGCCTATCAGCCTTCTCTGTACCATTGGCAAGATCTATGAGCGCATTATTTATAATCGCCTTAGAGACTTCGCCCACGACCATAGGCTCATTCCCGATGAGCAGTTCGGCTTCCGAGCCAGACATTCGTGCGTACAACAAGTGCATCGCATTGTTGAGCACATCCTCCTCAATTTCAATCGCCCCCGCCCTCGCAGGACGGGGGCGATATTCTTCGACGTAGCGAAAGCGTTCGACAAAGTCTGGCACCAGGGCTTAATTTATAAGCTCTACACACTCGAAGTGCCAGACCGTCTTGTGCACATCTTACAGGACTTTTTGTCGAACCGTACTTTCCGCTACAAAGTCGAGGGGGTACTTTCCCCCCCCCACCCCATCAGAGCCGGGGTCCCCCAGGGCTCCGTGCTCTCCCCCATTTTGTTCACGCTGTACACCAGCGACATCCCCACCTTCGACGTTCCCAAGCCTCTCCAGGCTCACGTGGCCCTCTTTGCTGACGATACAGCTATATACTGTACGTCTCGCACTGAGGCTCCCATCATCCGAACCCTCCAGAACGCCGCCGATTCCCTCGGCGCTTGGTTCACTAAATGGAGGATCGAAGTCAATCCCGCCAAGAGCTCTGCCATCATGTTCCGGAGGAACGCGGTACTCCCGCGGAGCCTTCCGATTTCGATGTTCGGCAAATCGATCCCTTGGGAACGAGTTGTCCGTTACCTGGGTGTGTACCTGGACAATGGACTGACCTTCCGACATCACATCAAGACAGTCCGCGACCGAGCGTCTTTTACGCTCGGCCGCCTACATTGCCTTCTGAACAAGCGTAGTAAACTGTCCCTTAGAAATAAGGTTCGACTTTACACGACTTGCATCCGCCCTATCATGACGTACGCGAGCGTTGTCTTCGCACACGCCGCTCCGTCACACATCAAACGACTCCAAGTCGTTCAGAACCGCTTCTTGCGTAAGGCAACAGGCGCCCCCTGGTTCCTTAGGAACGAAAACCTTCACATCGACTTAGAACTGCCGACTATCGCGCAGTACCTTAAGCGATGCTCCACTAAATATTTTGACTCTGCTCCGCATCACCCCAACCCGTTAGTGGTTTCCGCCGCTGACTACGTCCCTCCCGAAGCCCCCCATGGTAGGAAACGTCGCCCCCGTCACGTCCTCCTGGACGATGACGATCCTATCACCCTCGCCATGCTGGCCGCCGCCGAACAGCTCGCGACACAATCAAACACGTCACGCCCGTCGTTCCGACCCCGCCGGCGGGGTCCTGCGCCGCGTCGCCCCTTAGCTTCCGCGTCCCGCCCGCGAAACCGGCCCGCAACCGGTCGCCCCTCTCCTCAAAATATCGTCCGTAGGGACCCTCCCAGCAGCGCCCTAAGCCGAGGCCCGAGCCCCACTAGGGGGCGCCCTTAGCTGTGCTGTTTAACTTACCTAGGGGTGAGAGCCTTCCGCTCCCCCAACAGTTCGGTGATGATGACAAGGCCGTCCTGGCCATCATCGTAGTCATTTAGAAAAAAAAAAAAAAAAAAAAAAAAAAAAAAGCCCGTTTCCTAATATTCCTCTAGTCATCTTCTAAGATACCCATAGAAACCACTCGGACAAACGCAATACATTGAGTAAATCTTTCAGGAATGGAAGAAAATCGGCCTATGTTAAATGTGTAACGTGTTTCCCTGGCGCAATGTTTGTGTCTTGTAGAATAAATTTTTTAGATCTTAGTAAGTAAATGTAATATGTATGTAATGTTAATAGGTTTTTAAAGGGTCGGCAAAGCGCATGCGATGCCCCTGGTGTTGCAGGCGTTCATGGGCTGCGGTGACCGCTTACCATCAGGCGGGCCGGCAGCCATTTTGTCAATCCTAGTCGTATAAAAATGTCAATAAAATGTCATCATCATCATCAGCTTATCGCGGTCCACTGCTGGACATAGGCCTCTCCAATAGTTCGCCACTTTGGGAAAACACCTGGAGGATTTACCCCTAATCGGCACGCAGAGCCCCGTTTGTTATTAGGAGGATGCACCACGGGCTGGTAAGGGTTGCTTGGAGCGAAAGACGTACCATCGAAAAATGGAATTCTCTGCCTGCTCATGTGTTTCCGACTTCTTATAGCATGGGATCCTTCAAACGAAGCGTGAAGAAGCATCTTGTAGGCCGGCATGGCTGTGGTGGCTGACTGGAAACTAAGGTTTCCCGCCCGCGGCCAGAGCGACTTGGGCTTCCTTTTCAGCTTTCCATCAGGCGAGAGGAAGCCACTATGCCGAGCCAGAATAAAAAAAAATAAAAAAAGACGATGGGTCGCTCCCTTACATCCCTGTGTAAATGTACTTACGTTGGAATGCAAGATGCACACAGCACATAGTAGGGCCAAGCTGCACAGCAAGTGACGCAGAGGGCCGACACGAATAGCGCATGCTTCAAACGCACGCAGTACCGTCGGTACAGAGCCTCCAGCTCCAGCTCTGTACCTTCCTCCTCTGTGGACAACAAAAAAGATCGCTTAAACTGTGCGTAATCGTAAACATAAACATATTTGACTGGCTCGGTGGCTCAATTGGTAGTGACCCCTGCCTTCTGAACCAAGGGTCGTGGCTTCGATTCCCACCCGGGACAAACATTCGTGTGATGAACACTTGCGTTTGTTTCGTGTCTGGGTGTTTATATTTGTATTTAAGTATTTATTTGTGGTACCTTCGTTGTTCTGATACCCATAACACAAGTGCTTAAGCTACTTACTTTGGGATCGGAGAAATGTATGTGATGTTGTCTGATATTTTTTTTTATTTGTACCTACAACGCCAGTTGTTGGTACCTTATATGAGCCATCATCACCAACCTACCGCACTCTTTTGCTGGATATAGGCCTCTCCAGTTATTCAAGACACTATGTGGTCCAGCAGGCAAGTCTTGGCTTATATGTTTCATCATCATCATCCTAGCCTTATTCCCGATTGTCCTCAGGCTCGGCTTCTCAAACTGAGAGATTTGGCGAGGGCTAAGCT
Source organism: Conogethes punctiferalis (assembly GCA_031163375.1). Taxonomy (NCBI): domain Eukaryota; kingdom Metazoa; phylum Arthropoda; class Insecta; order Lepidoptera; family Crambidae; genus Conogethes; species Conogethes punctiferalis. Next base: position 923,371 of record CM062089.1, on the reverse strand, counting down.
TTTCCACAGAGCGACTGCCATCAGACCTCCGCAACACTTAGGGAAAGCTATACCCATTCCCAGGTTAGGCGTCAGAGTTATCATCATCTCTGATATGATGTAACGACTGCTATCTGAGTTGGTAAAGATAGCACCCAGGACCAACAGCTTAACGTGCCTTCCGAAGCACGGAGGAAATCGGTGTCAAATTTTGGTCACCCATCATCGAATTGACCGCGCCAATGTTGCACAACGTTGCGATCATTGTTAAGCGAACAAGACGCGGCGCCACCGAGCTCCTCTTGGCTTATATGTTTATTATTAAAAAAGAAAAAGACAAGGAAAATCTATCTGAGTCATCATTAGGAAGTCTTTAGTACCTACACGTACCAAAAACACTCAAGGTGTTACAATTCTAGGCAAAACACTCAACCGTTGACTCGTTCAGTAAACGACACTTGACTCATTTTGAAGCAAACACAGTCCTTAATTGTCCGCCGGCCATGAAGGCATCTGTTTAATTTGTCTACATAATTGTTTTAACTGTTGAAGGTTGAAGGTTTCTTCCGTAAGGCCTTGTACTCTATAAGTCATGTAATTTGACACTGTGTATCTATGATATGGAAATAGTTTTTGTAGACCAGGATTCTCAGATTACTTTACTGCCAACTTTGAAAATGAATATGTAATTCAGTTTCTTTTTTACTTCAATGAAATCAATAATAACCCACATTGGACCACATAGCACCATCTAGTTCCAAACTAAGGCGAAGCTTGTACTATGGGTACTAGGTAACTGAAAAACTTACTTAGATACATTTTTTAAGTAAAATAAATAATATAGGTTAGCAACACCCAGACCAATACAAACAGGCATATTCATGTTCATGCACACAAATGTTTGTACTGTGCGGGGATCGAACATACGCCCACTGCGCCAAAGGCACGGTTCACTATCCGCTGAACCTCTGGCCCATATAAATTAAACACAGGTCCTTTGAATTTTTCTCGCTTGTAGATAACTGCTTAAGCTATTCAGTTAGTTTATTCTAACCTGTAGTGGTGAATATTGTCTAAAGTTTATTTGCATTAAATATTCAGATCTATAAAAAATCAGATGACTTATGTAAATTTATCTTCAGGAAAACTGATAGGCTTGTCAAGATAACATAAGTGTACTAGATTTTGATTGAATTGATTACCTATTTAAAGAATGCAAGTCATCTTTGAATTACTCATAATAATATTATGCTAGGTATGTAAAGTAAATAGTATATGTAATACTTCAATTATAGAGATCTTCGTCTTCGCCGTCTAGGAGTTGCAATAAAGGTATCCCATTAATAGCCCCCGGATGGGGTCATATCTCATTTGAATGAATTAAATCGATGGAGATATCTATGTGTCTAAAGACATAAGATCGGATTCCGATATAAGTATTATTTGAAATCGAATCGACAACCTGTAACATTAAACTTAAATCGTCAAAAAGCTTTTTTTAAATAATATTTTAACGGCTTGGCAAGTAATGAACGAATGGACAAGCCATAAATTTATCAATAAGTTTCGTATTTAATCACACCACACATATGAAATACTTACTCTATAGAAATATTTCCAATACGTTAAAATATTACAACGGCAACTTCTGCCAAACAAGTTCGTAACTCTGTTTACCCATTATGTTTCGAACAGCGATTGTTAAAAACTTGGGCACTTCTCAATAAGAACATTGTATTGTAGGGCAGGTTCACATGAGTAAGTTTGACTAAATTGGGTGCGAAGTATGTGCACAACTTTTGTGTTCGATAAAATTTATTGGAGCTAAGGGAGCCGAAGTAATGTTTAGGAATTTTGGGTAGTTTCCATATTGCTTTTTAACCCGTCATCTATGAAGCGAAGTGTTGTCCGATAGGACGTTTTTATAACGCACATTTCTGTGGCACGGTGTCTTATGTGATGGTAACCCTTCTGCATGAAGTTTATAGCCGTAATGCCCAGATTTCCAGACACAATAATGGGATTTGGATTTTAAAATAGATATAATAGAATATGACCACACATGTCATCTCGTGAGGGTCGTTGAAGACGACTAAGGGAATATCAGAGAACGGGTAGCAGCATTTACCTAGGTACAAATATAACCTACTGCGATCACTAACCCTTCTGCCAATCATAGTGGTTAATGCAAATAAAGTAAGAGAGGTAGGGCATAGCGAATCTTCGCTCGAATTGAGCCGCCCGTCCGGGGAAGGACCTCCACCCTATAGAATACCGCAGTCAAATGACCTCTGGGTCGTGTTTCTGCCGGTGAGTAGGGTTTCCGGAGCTCGTGGGGGGTTAGGGTTGGGCCGGCACGGCGGTGGCAACTGACAAGTAACTGACCAGTTACTTGCCCGTTGTCACAGCGACTTGGGCTTCTCTTTCGCTTTCCATCAGGCGTAGGGAAGCCATTATGTCGAGCCAATATAAAAAAAAAAAAAAATGCCCCCAAATGACAATTGGGATGATGACTAAAAAATAATTTAATGTCCATCAGATAGATTAATGAAAAATATTGGATACGTATTTTTTATTTTGCCTCTTGTTCAAAAACTTACGAAGATACATTGATTTTAAATGTCACATGACGTCACGTTAGAGTACAAAATATACTCTAACGTGACGTAGTTAGCCCCCACTCCGTAACTTTAATGCGCTATATCTAAGTATTTTCTTGTTATTTCGACAAAACAAAAAATATGGGTCTTATATTTTTTTATTATCTAAGATACGGACTAATTATTTTCTTCATTTTCATACCTTGTCATCATCCGTATTTTCGTAGTTTGCAGGTTGATGATAACGATGACCGTTTACTTTTGGCTTTTCAGTAGACCGTGTGAAATCCCAAAAGGTACAAAACCCTTACACTTTACATAATGGTCAACAAAAAAGTGTTTCAAAACCCTATCGACACGCTATTGCCCTCCATTATTACCTAGTCCCTTCGCACCAAGTCTGGAGTGATTAGCCAATACCGGAGTGATTAACGCCGGACGTTTACGATTTTAGGACTTGACCCTAGTTAGGGTTGACGTTTAGAGTACCTACCTATTACTATTTCTCTAAAAACGTACCTATATAGAATTATTATTCGAAATGATGGCAACAGTTTCATTATCATAGCACATCACGCCATCGGCAGGGTGTTCATCCTCACACCCTGAGGCCAGAAACTGGTCACGCATGGTCGGATTTCAGAGGAATTGCCTAGAGGAATAAAGGATGATATCGACTATGTAAAATATTTATTTACTAGCTACTGCCCGCGGCCCTGCCCGCGTGAATATTCATATAAAACAAAGCCTAAGTATTAATCCAATGTATAAGCTATATTAGTTACTATGAAGTTTCATTAAAATCCGTTCAGTAATGTTTGCGTGAAAGAGTAACAAACATTCATCCAAACAAACTTTCGCAGTTATAATAAGTAGGAAGGATTAACAAAAAAAAGTATCAAGTAAGTTTATCTGTTGTCTAGTACCCATAGTACAAGCTTCGGCGTAGTTTGGGGCTAGATGGCGATGTGTGGCCCAGCGTGGCATGTCTTGGATTATTTATTTATTTATTATACAATACACTATTAAGGTTTTAAATAAAGATTATTGTGACACCCCTACCAGGGGTTAAATGTTTGAACTTTCCTAATAATGACGAGGGCAGTTATTTCGGAAACCCAGCACGAATGACCCATTCGGTCTTTTGAGAGTAAATATTAATGGTCCTCTAAGCCGCGTCTGGCGCACACATAAATAGCGAGGTTTAAAATAGGTATAGACGACCAAACAACTTTACAAAGTACGTAGAAGTATGAAAATCACTCGTTTTAATCTAATGTGTGAACATTACTACATTTATACTCACTGAATCTAGGGTTGGAATAAAGAGTTACTGCGTTGTCGGTTCGGTTAATTTTTTTGACGGCGGTTCGAAAAGAAATAATGGTACCTAATTCAAATCAAATCAAATCAAAATACCTTTATTCACATAGACTTAAAATAAGCACTTATGAATCGTCAAGTAAAAAATAAAGTAAAAATATAAAAAGTAATGTAAGAATGTGAATAAAAGCAATTTAAAAGAAGCTACCGCCGTGTTCGGAAAGTAGATTTCTACCTAATTAACCGTTTGTACCGTTTTTAGGGTTGCGCATCTCAAAAGGAAAGAAACAAAACCCTTATAATGGGTCAGTTTTTTGTACTGTCGAGACTCTTTATATGTATCTAGTTATGTGAAATACAAATAAATGATAATTTATAAATGAAAGAATATTGTTAAAATCTGGTGTTTTGTGCGTTTATTGTCTGATTTAATTGTTTTATTACTTACCTACTATTGACATGATATTTATAGAAATTCAAATATGGCATGAGATGTGATTCACACAAACTGCTTACAGAATCACTTTACAGATCTACAAGTACGTTCGTGATATTATCATAATAATAAATATATTCTGGTCCACGGTCACGTTATTTATTTATTTATATGTACCTCTTATAATATACTAGCTATGCCCGCGACTTTGTCCGCATGAAATAGAATGTCATCCCCTATTTTATCCCCTTGGGGAAAGAATTGATCAAAATCCTTTCTTAGTGGATGCCTACGTCCATAACATCTACCTGCATGCAAAATTTCAACCCCACCCACCCTGTGGTTTGGTTTGTGCGTTGATAGATCACTATGTCAGTCGGTCACCTTTGATTTATATATGTAAAAAAAAAAAAAACATAGTAGAGAAACACTGATCATTTTAGAATTCTAATGGGTTTTTAAATACCCGAAGCGAAGCGAGGGCTGGTGGCTAATCTATATATATAAAAGGAGAAACTGACTGACTGACTGACATATCAACGCACAGCCCAAACGGCTAAACGTAGGCACTTGAAATTTGGAAGGGACGTAGCTTACGTACCGTAGGGGTGCACTAAGAAAGGAATTCCCGAAATTCCCACGGGAACGGGAATTAGCGGGAAAATCCTTTTGTATGAAAAATCTAAACCGCTTAAGTTAGACGCTTGAAATTTGGCATGCAGGTACCTTAGTAAATATAAAGTTTAGTTATGGCTGTATTTTGAGAAATTCCCACGGGAACGGGAGTTAGCGGGAAAAAACTTTTGTATGTATAAATTTAAACACGCGGACGAAGTCGCGGGCAAAAGCTAGTTAAAAATATAGGGAGACGAACCAGACGCGTAAAGTTTACTGCTAACTGTGAGGATGGGGACACAGCCTTATACTGAGAGTGAGATAATGGCTATTACAAGGACAATCCAATTGACACTTCTACATCAAGTTAATGTGCAAAACAAATCACGCCACCTGAAATCCCCCACTCATACATCGTGAAGTAAATCTCAACAAATCCTCGGAAATATAAGGCACGAATGTGAAAGCTTTGCTCACCCGTATTCGGAGTTCGCAAGATTACCAGCAAATCCGATACGTGTTATAATATCGCTAGCTATGAATAGATTACGTATTTATTTCGCGTGCGCTTTTCAGGATTGTATTCGGATGATCCGATGAAACTGAAAATAAGGGATGTTGTCCAATCGTTGTGATAACTCTCAACTAAAATTTCTCAAGGGCCGGCAACCCAAGCCCATAGGCCTCTCCAGCTGTTCGCCACTTAGGACAAGCATTTGGAGGATATACTAAATCGCCACGCTGGGCAGGCGGGTTGCCGATCGCAGGGCGTAGCTTGTCGCTCCGATGGCGCTGCTGCCCGTCATCGGTCTGTGGTATTTATCTACGCCTTCAACTGTGATGGTTATACCGCCACCAGTCGGTTGCCAGCGCCTCGTTTGTTATTCGGCATGATGCACCACGGGCAGGTGAGGTTGGTTTGGAGCGAAAAGATGATAGGTCGCTCCCTTACTACTATTAAAGAATATTTTGATAGCCAGTGTGCTTTACTTCAATAAATAATCATGTAAATAATAGCAAAATTAATGATTTTTTTGCATATTATTACAGGACAATCAAAATATTGGCACTGTATGAATGAAAGTGACATTGTATACTGTACTGTATGAAGCTGCCAGGGGGAACCGTCTGGTGGCGGTATAGGGGAATCCCTATTCCGGTTACCAGCGCCTCGTTTGTTATTCAGCTGGATGCAGCACGGGCAGGTGAGGTCGGCTTGGAGGGTAAATATGGTAGGTCCCTTACATCCCAATATGACACTAAACTTGATTATCTCCTAGCATACGCCTCGCTCTAACTGTACACACAGTAGACACACAACATCAAACACAATTCCGTCAATCTATTTGTTCAGCGTGGGTGCGGATTACCAGCGCATTTATTTACGACCTTCGGCTAATGGCTTTTAGGGCACTTATCGACTGATACGCCATGGTTGGTGCACGATTATATTTGCTCGAGCGATCACTTCTGTGTACAGACGCATTGTTTGTTTGGAATACCTTTGTTTTATTGTGAGTGTGTTGGTTGATTGCTTCGTTACAAGCCTTTTTAAGGCCGGAAGGATCTGAGTTCAATCCGCGTCGGGTCGATAATTAGTTTTTGAGCTTTTTCTGTCTTAAAATCACTCGTGTCCGTGTGGTTTCCAGATTTGGAGTAGCACCTGTACCTACCATATTAACCTGTGGGTGTCTTAGTACAAATTAAACTTACTTTTTTTTAAGAGAGGTAGGGCATAGCGAATCTTCGCTCGAAACTTTTTAAAAATAACGGACTATGAATGTTTCTTTGCTTTTATAATCCGATGGGAGGATAGTTTGACACGATCGGAGAGATCAAAAGCACTTAGAAACTGACTCCGTCTTGGATAAAAAGGCAGAGGTGTGGTTGCGAACAGACTGTACTTTTTTAAACTTTCATTACAGCGATTACACGGACATAGAAAACTCAGCAAAAGAATTAATGTCAACTGAGCTCAGGCGTTACTTATTAACAAAAATATACTGCCAGAATGTGTGAACGTTACATTACACTAAGAGAGGTTACATTAAGAGAGGTAGGGCATAGCGAATCTTCGCTCGATTTGAGCCGCCCGTCCGGGGAAGGACCTCCACCCTATAGAATACCGCAGTCAAATGACCTCAGGGTCGTGTTTCTGCCGGTGAGTAGGGTTTCCGGAGCTCGTGGGGGGTTAGGGTTGGGCCGGCATGGCGGTGGCAACTGACAGGTAACTGACCAGTTACTTGCCCATTGTCACAGCGACTTGGGCTTCTCTTTCGCTTTCCATCAGGCGTAGGGAAGCCATTATGTCGAGCCACTATAAAAAAAAAAGTAATATTCATATTTTCTTATTATTTCAAAACCTCGAATTTGCTACTAAGTAATTTATTTACAGAAAACCCCAGTAACCGTTTTTGGTCCGACCCGGGATTCGAACCTGAGACCTCTCGGTGGCCAGATAGCACCAGCGGTCACAACACCAATGAGGCAGTCGTTATATGAGAAATAAACAGTACTTTAATTTTTTGAGAAAGTATAATCTTTGTGTAGAATTGAAACAATGTGGTGCTTTTATTAATGGATTCTGTGTGATTGATTTTCTAGGGGTCAGTGAACTGAACTAAGGAATAAATAAATAAATAACCCAAGACATGCCACGCTGGGCCACACAGCGCCGTCTAGCCCCAGACTAAGCCGAAGCTTGTACTATGGGTACCAGACAACTGATAAACTTACTTAGATACTTTTTTTTGTAAATAAATACATAGTATACATAGAAAACACCCAGACCAATACAAACAGACATGAGCACAAATGTTTGTACTGTGTGGGGATCGAACCCACGACCCTTGGCTCAGAAGGCAGAGGTCACTACCAAATGAACCATCGAGCCCGTCGAACTCTGTTAGATCTAGTTATTGTCACACAACCACGATGATCAGATTTCGTCTCGCAAAATAAGGTAGGGGATAATCCAGGTTATCTCCGTGGCCAACCAAAATCGACAAGTACGTATTTTCCCTGTATTCTTGTTAATGGGAAAACTTACTGGATGTCCCGAGAGATCGTTACTATATATTGCGATGCTATCGTTATTTCTCGATAGAAATAATGTGTATTGTTTACACGAGAGACCACATTTAGTGAATGTACCTTTTAGCTCGTTTATCTATGGACTTTGCCCAATATGGTAATATGGTCAAAAATTGTACTTAGTACGTCTTTTAGTTTATTCAAAAATAAAAGTATGTATTTTCCTTTTTTCAAAAAATGCATCACCGAGTGACGTCACGCGTAATTTCAACGGGCTATAACGTTGTAATTTTTAGTCTAATTTACAAATAAAAAAAAACGTGTCTTTTATTTTTAAAAGACGGACTAATTACAATTTTTAGCCATAATAGCCTATTGTAACGAATCACGCTTGAACACCTCAACATTATATGTCTCCGAAAACAAAGAGTCCAGCAAGGAGATCCATAGTTTGGCCGTTCGCACCAAGGAAGTAGAGGCGAACCGCACCGTGCGAGTCCTTGGGACCTGCACCATAAAACGGTGTCTCTTGGCCGTATCTCTACTCGTCCGGTGGTAAAATGGGGCTGGGGGAATAAAATTGTGTAGTTCAGTCGCACACTCCCCAAAATGTAACCGATAGAAGACCCATAGTGATATTAGTGTAGATGTAGATTATTTCTGGTAGTTAAGAAAGAACCTTTGCGAACTGAATTATTCAAGAGCAGCCTGTGTAAAGGGCGGGACTGACACGATCAAGATTACTCGGTATTAGTACTTAAGGGTCGCCGGAGCAAATGTGGACATAGGTAATTGGAAACATGATGTAGGTAGAATGTGGACAGCCCTTATTATCTGATATGGAGACGGTGTGTGTACAGAGTTTTAATATAAATGTTATCAAACTAACAAGTAGTAGGTATATATTAGTATGAGAGTTTTACAGCCTCGGTTACTGGTAAACTTAAGCCTTTGATAGCTATACGACAAACACTATCTAGACTTCCATTCAAGTTTCATTACTATACAATCAATGGCTTAGACTGTGTGTTGATCCGTCAGGTAACTATTTAGCACAAATAATTTTATATGTATAGAACACGAAGCAAAATAGAAGGAATGAAAACTAGTTCATCTGGTGCAAAACATAGGTACACATTACAGCAATAACTGCTATTATGTATATAGCCGTAACAGATACCAATGCCATAGACAGTCATAAACTTGTTTTTTTTTTAAATTAGGTATTTCCTAATTAGGTATTTTATTATTAAACGTAGAAAAACGTAAAGGGAGTTCTTTCTCTCGGTAGACAGCGGCTTAGCTAAGTCCTTATCATACTGAAAATAGCAAAAAAACCCACAGCTGACTCACGATCACGACATCCACGGGAAGAAATGTTGCGGTAATTTTGTATACTTTTCCGTCACCGTACGTAATAAATAAAAAACCCAAGACATGCCACGCTGGGCCACACATCGCCATCTAGCCCCAAACTAAGCCGAAGCTTGTAATATGGGTGCTAGACAACTGATAAACTTGCTTAGATACTTTTTTTTTGTAAATAAATACATATTATACATAGGAAACACCAAACCAATACAAACAGACACGTTAATGAACACAAATGTTTGTATTGTGCGGGACTCGAACCCACGACCCTTGGCTCCGAAGGCAGGTCACTACCAAATGAGCCATCGAGCCTGTAGAATAGTTTCTTAAACGTGCGTAGAAACACATTGATCGATACAGATCCGATAAACTTATGATAGCGTGTAATGTTAAGGTCAACGGCAGGCCCGTGACCGATCGCGGCCACTCCACGCAGATAAGATGTAGATTGTGGGCGATTGATCATCTGTCCAGTTGGATTTGTTTGCGGCCGTTGTAGATCTTATTTTTATTGCTTATTTTTTTTTTATAAGAAGAGCTTTCAGGATGACCTCACTCCACCTGATGGCAAGCGGTCGTGAGGTCCAAAAGTTAGGTCGTCAGGCACAATAGAACAAACCCATTGCGCTTGTCGCCCTCACCCTGAAGGCCCACTGAGATGCCGTTTCACACCCCGCCTAAAGAACCCAGGATTGTAAGAGGAAGGAAACACATGAGCTGGAAGGGCATTCCATGATTTAATGGCACGGGGCAAGAACGAGGAACTAAACCTCTTGGTGCGCGCCACCATCGTCTGGATGGTATGCGGATGACAACGCTGTCCAGCACGTGTTGTTCGGGAGTGGAAAGGAGAGGATGGAACGAGTTGGAATAACTCTTCGGAGCATTACCCATTGTAAAGACGATAGAGAACACTAAGACTGGTGGCAGACGAGCAAGCGGCCTGTCTGATGTTAAACAGTAACCGCTGCCCATGGACATCTGCAATGCCAGGGGCACAGCAATGCCGCTACCTACCGTGAGAAGAGAGCTCTCTTTAAACCTCGTTTGAAAAAGGACATGTCGTAGCGATCAGGAAACATCGCGGCTGGGAGGTCGTTCCAGAGTTTGCAAGTCCGTGGCAGAAATGAGCGCAAGACATCAAACAACTCCTCGGAGCACCCCCCATGAAAAATTCTGTCTGTTGTTTATTTTATAGTAGCTCGACATAATGGCTTCCCTAGCGTGAGTGATGGAAAGCGAAAGAGAAGCCCTAGTCGCTAGTCATTGTGACAACGGGCAAGTAACTGGTCAGCTGTCAGTTGCCATGCCGTTCCGACCCTAACCCCCCACGAGCTCCAGAAACCCTACTCACCGGCAGAAACACGACATGAGGTCATAAGGTTGCGGTATTCTATAGAGTGGAGGTCCTTCCCTTTTCTTTTTTTCGAGGGTCCAAAGAATTCTAAATAACACAAATTTCTAGGTTGGCCAGTTTAATTTTAGGAAATTAACTATTCTGGGGATGTAAGGGAGCGGCCTATCTTTTCACTCCCAGCCAACCTCGCCTGCCCGTGGTGCATCCTGCCTAACAAACAAGGCGCTGGCAACCGACTGGTAACTGGTAATAACCATCACAATTGAAGGCGTAGCTAAATACCACTGACCGATGACGGGCAGCAGCGTCACCGGAGCGAGAAGCTACGCCATGCACTCGCCAACTCGCCCGCCCAGAGCGTGGCGATTATGGGTATATCCTCCAGATGTTTGCCCTAAGTGGCGAACCACTGGAGAGGCCTATCGATGATGAACTTTTCTGTATTCTACGAAAGACCCAGTCTTCGTCCGGTAAACATAGATAGATAGATATTCTTTATTTGTACACCAAACAGATTACTTAAAGCTAGGTACAATGACAACTCGACGCACAAATAAGGCGGCCTTATCGCTTTCAGCGACATACAACATAGTACAAATATAAACCTTAGTTTAAGATTTGCTGTAAATTTCTGTAATAACTAATAACTGTGTTATAAAAAATGCCACAGACACAATACCAGAAATAAAAAAGAATGTTAATAAATTAATAATTAATGAGCTCAAATAATTTAGACAAGACGCAAATACAAATTGTTGCGTTAAGCCTTTGTTAGAAACCAGAATAATTTTATATGCATTGATGCGAATTGATTTTTTAACTAATTAAATAGCTACAAAACATACCTAGCCCATCAAAAGATATGAATAATGGTACATGATCAACTAATCATAATTAATAAACCATAACAAAAACAAGGAACCGTCAAAATAATTGGTATGGTATCTGTTTATGCTGTATATTGCAACAATTATATTGATGTGCATTGTGTACGCTTTTCACGGAATAAATTAGTTTGCTGTCTTCCTTTCAAAATTATATAACATGCCTTATAAATAACAGAGTTGAACACAAGAATTGCTGAACATTCCGGTGTTCGAAAGGAGTTTGTGCACGATGATCGGGGATGTCACTGGTCGGAACGTGTGCTTGGAGGAATTTCACGAACAGTCTTGCCTTAGTAGGGTTAGGCAGCATGGAAACGGTTCATCAACTATAGGATCAATTTTTACCGAACTTATTATTACATATTTCTTTAAACAAAGTACACCAACAGTATGTACCTACATTTAAAGAATTAAAACAAATTCCAAAAAATACTAGAACATACCAATTAGGCACAGCATTGGCAAGAATTCTTAGACATATTTAAAAAAAAATATATAATAGAAGTGTTACCTACAAAAATTCAGTCCGGTACATAAAAAAATAATCGGTTTATAGACGAATATACCGAACAAAAATCTGAAGCCTTTTTTCTCGGCTACGGAACCCAAAAAAGTACTCAACTAAAATAACTGATGCAATCGATCAACAATCAAGAGTGAATATTAAACCCACCAACTGCTACATAAACGTCAATCCGAAACGAACCGGAAGAAACGGTTTGATGGAAAATCCATCACATCTCTTGCCAAAACTAGCAAATTATCCCATGCGAAAATGCACCCTATCTCCAATGCCGTAAAGACCGTGTAATCTGATTTGGATGACATCTTGGTCATCAGCCAAGTAATGCCAAGGTCATTGACCGTTGCTCCTCTATAGTACATTGTGCATTAACCATTCTCACCTTGGGAGACAATTGGAGTGTCAAACATACTATTCAATGGAATCTCTGTGACATTTGGAATCGTATTACATTTGTGCCAATGAATTTTATGAATGTGGCTCTTAATGCCTGTGTAAATATAAATCTAATGTGTAATTTAGCGTTGAGATAGATCAACTGAAGTATGGGTGTGGTTGTTTGCGAAGGGTCTAAAGTATAGAAACTATATCAAGTACCTTCGTTGATTCCGATCTACATAATACAAACTTAAGTTAGGTAGCTTACTTAACTAAGTAGGTACTTACTTTGATATTAATTATCTATTATGTGATATTTGTTCATGTTATGTGTTGTACAGCTTAGCAGGTATATTCCGAATTAAACGTGCTAGGCGAGACAAATTCAACTAGACTGTAAGATAAAAATCCTGCGCGTTTATTAGGCTATTATGGCTAAAAATTGTAATTAGTCCGTCTTGTAGCTAATTCAAAAATAAAAGACACGTATTTTTCCTTTTTTTATTCAAATAAACAATAGCAAAGATACAAGGCATCAAAAGTTAGGAGTGGGAGTCTTTGACGTCACTCGCTCCCGTAAAAATGCCTCACCGAGTGACGTCACGCGTAATTTCAACGGGCTATAACTTTGTAATTTTTAGCCTAATTTACAAATAAAAAAGAACGTGTCATTTATTTTTGAATATGCTAAAAGATGGACTAATTATTATTCTGGATCAAGCCAAAAATTATCACTGGCTGTTTCTGTAAAAAGAAATTTCTCATAGTACAGGATTCCACCATACAAAGACCTTCACCGAGACGTGTATTGGATGAAACTTACTTTATACGTAATTAAATATGTCAATAATGCATATGGGTTGCCGATCAAATTTTGGTTCAGTGTATGTTTTGCTGGATGGTGGAAAAACAGGATGGAGAAATGTGGCGCGAAATACAGGATGAATACAGGAGGATCTTAGACCATCAGTAAAACAGTCCCGGAATTTGAAGGTTGGAATTAGCTCAGCGGATATTGTCACCAGTGCGGTGCCAGCGGTGCCCAAGCACAGGTCGTAGAAATGACCAGACCACATTTTTCTGGGGTGCAGTTTTCACCGGGCGCATAAAAGACTAGTTACGGCACTGGGTGCCACAGCAAAAGACCCGGGCTGGTTTTCAGCATCTCCTCTGCCCTCTGAGATGTTGTTTGAGGGCATTTTAATTGTCCCTTTAAATAAATTTAAATTGAAAAATCGGTAAACCCTCGGTAATTTAATAAGATAAATCAATTAGTGTCAGGATTCGATGGAAGCTTTAGCGTTTTAATTGAACGAACGCGACACTACTGCCAAAGACATTTAAATTTCTCCGCCGGATCCCTCATCAGACCCTTGTCACTTTGTCTTGTCACATTATGCCAGATTTGACAGGATGATGATTTCAATAGACTAGCCTTTTAGTACTCAGACTGAATCTAGAAAGAATAGCAGGTCGGACATTAGAGAATCATTCTTGAAATTCAAGAAAAGCTCATTTCTTTAATATGTGCGGTCAGCATCAAATGTAGTTGAACACTTTAGTACCATACACCACACTGTGACGTCTAAATTAACAGGACCCCAATCAGCATATAAGCTGACCCGATGGCTCATTTGGTGATGACTACTAATGACCTCTGAGTTCTGAGCCAAGGGTCCTGGATCAATCCCCGCACAGGACAAACATTTGTGTGCGTGAACGCGTCTGTTTGTATTTGTCTGTTTCATAAGTATATCATATGTTTATTTACAAAAACAAAAGTATCTAAGTAAGTTTATCAGTTGTCTAGTACCCATAGCTTCGGGTTAATTTGAGGCTAGATGGCGTTGTGTGGCCCAGCGTGGCAAGTCTTGGGTTTATTTAATTTAATTATTATTATCAAAGCTACCACAAATTATACATAACACACAAATTATATCATAACTATCATCATCAGCATCATCAATCGAAAGATATCAACTGCAGGACATAGGCTTCTCCCAAGACCTTGTCATTTTGGGAAGATATTTTTAGTCACCAATCTTGGCAGGCGGGTTAGTACCTAAGTAGGTTTCATTGGTACCTAGAGCTACTGCCCGTTACCTGATATTCCCTTAGTCGTCTCCTATAACTATTAAGTAGCTAATAATAAATTAATAAGGACAGACAAACCGTCACGTTGGCACTCTGACACTTTATCACACGGCACAAGCAATCAAAGCTAATGGATTAAGGTGTTCTTCCGAGTGCGAAATAGGGATGTGCTATAGTTATAATCGATATAACAAAAAATTCATTCAACATGGAATGCCCTTCCAGCTCATGTGTTTCCTTCCTCTTACAATCCTGGGTTCTTTAGGCGGGGCGTGAAACGGCATCTCAGTGGGCCTTCAGGGTGAGGGCGACAAGCGCAATGGGTTTGTCCTATTGTGCCTGGCGACCTAACTTTTGGACCTTACGACCGCTTACCATCAGGTGGAGTGAGGTCATCCTGTAAGCTCTCCTTATAAAAAAAAAAAAAAAAAAAAAAAAAAATTCGACCCGGTGATCCGAGGAGCCAAAGTCATCGACAAGCTGAAGTGTCATCGGGCTGGCAAGAGAGGTGGGGCATACCTAATTTGAATTGAGCTGCCGGTCTTGGGAAGGACCTCCAACCTATAGAATACCGCAGCCAAATGACCTGCGAGTCGTGTTTCTGCCGGTGAGATGGGTTACCGGAGCTCGGGGGGGTTAGGGTTGGGCCGGAATGACGGTGGCAACTGACAGGTAGCTGACCAGTTACTTGGCCGTTGTCATAGCGACTTGGGCTTCTCTTTCGCTTTCCATCAGGCGTAGAGAAGTCATTATGTCGAGCTACTATAAAAATAATGTTGTAGTGTAAGACGTCCTCAAGCCAGGCTGGAGCGACGACTTGCACGATATTGCTGGCAAGTGCTGGATGAGAGAAGCCCAAAATCGGGCAAAGTGGCAAACAATTGGAGAATTTGTTATAGAATGGCTTTGAATCGACCAAAAATATAAGTAAGTATATCGATAAAACTTTCTTTACTCGATATTGAAATGAAAATTCTCTACTTGTCCCTCCTAGTATATGATGTAGGTAAGTCGTTCGTCATACAGACACGTCCTACATAATAAAAATAAAACGGAAATACGAGTGTTATTAGGTTATCTTGTGAGACGCTTGAATAGACGTATGTGATGTGACTGATGAGAAATGTACCTATAACTGATAATTCATGGGGTTGGACGAACTCGATCCCATAAATTATGGGTTCCATACCGATTGGATCCATTTATCAAGTGAGCTGTATATAAGTTTGTGTCCTGTGGAAAAAGCTCCTAGTCATAATAATCAAAGACAAAGTCAAAATAATCTTTATTTGTATAGGTTTTAAAATCAGTACTCATGCAATAAAGATCGGCCAAGTGCGTTTCGAATTATGCTCCGAACAATCACACGTGGGTTTCATCATCATCATCATCAGTCTATTACAGTCCACTGCTGGACTTAGACCTCTCCAGCTGCTCGCCACTCAGGGCAAACATCTGGAGGATATACCCATAATCGCCACGCTGGGCAGGCGGGTTGGCGATCGCAGCTGCTATCCGTCATCGGTCTGTAGTATTTAGCTACGCCTGTAATTGTGATGGATATACCGCCACCAGTCGGTCGGCCAGGGCCTCGTTTTCGTTTGCATCTCGGGAGACTCGGGAGGATGTTGTAGTGCCCTCCCGGTACATCACAAACTACGTATGTCCGAAGACGTTTGCCGTCTTCATCCTCAGGATCGCTGACCGGATCACAAGGAAAGATTCCAAAATTTACATAAGCAAGTTGATGTTAAACGTTATACCACTAAACATCACAGTGGGTACAGCCAAGTTGCTACCCTTGAGGAAAGTACTCTCTTATCCCACGTTTAAGAACTGGAAGCAGTACAATTTCAGAGTGGTGACATAACAGATTCCTCAAGACAGATACTGTCAATATTGTGAATAGAGCGAGACGGCAAAGAGCAAGCAATTTCATGGCTCAGACGTACATTCGTTCCGTCGGCATTGGTGTGGAAACGTAATCACAGGTAATGGCTACCATGTCCCTTCGAGTTATTTATTCATTGTACGAAGGCCTTAACAAGGGCTAATAATATAGGTATAATAGTAGTTCATAGAATGGTCAAAGTAATGAGGAATTGGTGCAGTTATCGGAAGGTACGGAATCTTTATTAGTTAGCGGTTCTGTCTCAGGGCTAGTGTTGTGAACCCCTTACGATAAGTATAGCAGTTACTACTTCTATGCTGCCTGAGCCTAACATATGTAAGTATACGTATGTCCTCAGCTTATAATACAGAAGCATCTCAGTCTAAGCTAATAAAGTACAAGTTAATCTCTTTAAATTCCCTTCTGTCCTCAAAGGCGTATTTGAATAAGATTTGAGCCTACCCTGTTAAGGTTTAACAATTAAATTTGGAGCCTTTGCCGTCAGCTTATTAAACTACAGTCATTTGAAGGGCGGTAAAATGGTGTTAATTAAGAGAGGGGTAATGTGTTAAATACGTTTGTGTGAGCGATATGTGACAAGGGGTACCGTTCAGTATGAACTAGTTAATACGAACGTATGGCAGGTTTAGCTACGCCTTCTATCGTGATGGTTTTACCGCCACCAGTCGGTTTGCCAGAGCCTCGTTTGTTGTTCGGCAGGATGCACCACGGGCAGGTGAGGATGGCTTGGAGCGAAATACCACAGGCCGATGACGGGCAGCAGCGTCACCGGAGCAAGAAGCTACGCCCTGCGATCGCCAACCCGCCTGCCCAGCGTGGCGGTATATCCTCCAGAAATTTGCCTTAGGTGGCGAACAACTGGAGAGGCCTATGTCCAGCAGTGGACTGCAATAGGCTGATGATGATGATGATGGCAGGTTTAATTCTAATTCATCATCATATATCAGCCTGTCGTAGTCCTCCTATCTCTTGTTTCCTAGTGAGATGGTTCCAAACACATTTGTGAAAAGCCCAAGATCGATTGAAGCTTGAACAATTGGAGTTACTTTTTTTGCAATAAAGATGTTTTTTTTTTATACCACGGTGGCAACAAACGTTAGCCCCGCCTGATGTTAATCGGGTAAACACCAAGGGTTCAAGTGTCGCTGCGCCCAGCCGACATCTGAGTGTCTACGGAAGACCAGCGTCGAGGTTTCTTACCACGATGCTTCAGCTCACAGAGTGGACACCGTTTACTGTCACGATGTAAACTTGTTTTTTTTTCCATTGTCCGAATAACCATGTATTTGTATGCGACTAGGTATCACTACGCGCGTATAACATTGACATGGCATTCTTTGACAATACTTGGACTACAGATCGTCAACCGTTTCACAAATTAGGGTGGTGATGTCATCCCGTATGAAATTTTTATAAAAAAAACTCCAAGTAGGAGAAAATTACTTCTTGCTGTGTAATCTTGACCTCCGCAAGATCTACTACGGAACACTGAGCCAGCAAAGTAAGTAAGTGCTTTTTTTGGGTTTCCGGAGCTCGTGGGGGTTTAAGGTTGGCGGTGGTAACTAACAAGTAACTGACCAGTTATTTTCCCGTTGTCACAGCGACGACTTGGGCTTCTCTTTCGCTTTCCATCAGGTGTAGTGAAGCCATTATGTCGAGCTATTATAAAAAAAAAACAATATGTTGTAAATGAATTTGCCTACATGATTTATTATGTTCGATAAAGTTCAGTAGTGGACCTTGAAAAGGCACGCGCTATTATTACACCTGTCAATGATGTTATCGATACGCAAATAGTTACAAGATAAGATAAATGTTATCTTGTAAGCTCTTTCATTCATATTGTCCACATTGCTAGTGAAATTAATAAGTAACCATAATCAAACAACTAGCCTTCTTTGAGGGAGACTAAATAACTCTTCTTTTCTATCTGAATAAAATCTTCTATTTCTATTATCAGAAATAGACACAAGCTTTAATATAGATCATGTTTTCTAAATCAGTTCAAATATTTTTCATTTATTTCATTATGGTCGTTCATTAACGGTAATGTTTTTAAAAAAATATACGGATATTTTTTTAATTAATTATCAATTAATTGGTAATTCCAAATTAGTTGAAGGGCACTTTACCCCTATCACTAACCCCTATTTACCCCTAATATTGTCTTGAAGAGATCACTTAAAAGAAGAGCGTTTAAATTGTACAACAAAATGTCTACTATCATCATCACTACACCCATTAAGTTCTAAGTCAGTTGTCAATATAACTAGTAACCATAGTCTTACAATATTTAACAGGTAGGAGATAATTTGTTTTCAAACCAATACATAAGTTTTTTTCTAACTTATCAACGAAGTAAATTCAATTCCTATTACAAATAAAACCGGTTTTAATAAGAAATAATGTAAGTTTATTACCTATAACCTACTTCATGTAGACTAAAATATTATCGTCTTTAACGGAATGACTGAAGTTATTTCAAAGAAAACGAACTACCGGCATTAATTTGAATTAATAATAATTTACCTTCCATATTCTCCTCGTCCATTTCCTTCATGACTTATAAATTATTCAAAACAATACACACACGAGAACATCATACAAACAACAAAACAAAAACAAGTCCTAAACAAACACGGCACGAAACTAATTATTGAGATCGGGACTAAACTTCGTATCGGTGCGAAGTTGGTGACAGACGCGACGCGCGACCGCCCCTAGCCGACGCTCGGGGAAAACTGAATGGGCAATGGAAAACTCGCTCGGATGCCAATCGCGCGGGAAAATTTCCTCGCGCACTTGGAACTTTTTTGAAATAAGAATGGTTCGTTGTTCATTTGCACTGGTCGCGAAAGGATTTAAAAAATATATTTCGAATTTGGAACGTAGGTATGTACCTACATAATGCTGTTCAATGCTTTTAATTTTTTTTCCGTGAACTAGGTGATTAAAATAATAAATCGTAAACAGTAAATAAGTACAAAATCACTCTTATCTTTGGTTAGCTGCTTTCCAATTAATTTATTTTAACTTCATTGCACAACACAGAGATGATTGGCAGCTTAAAATCGCTTACGTTGTTTGTTATTCCTTGTTATTTTTAATTTCGTCTTTATAAATCTTCCTTTCATCGGTACTGTTAAGGAAACATACCAATTATAATTATGTTAGTTACCCATACAATTTGCCGACTCGACTCCATAGAATCGACCATCCGAATTCGGCGATAGTCATTTGTATTTTTTGAGTTAACGACTTAAGATTTGTCTCTACACAAATCTATTCTACTCTAAAATTGGATCTCATGTTCTTGTGAGTGCGCAAAAAGATTAAGTTGTTATAATAATACGACTATAATGGATTTACGAAGCATAACAGGTTATTCTGTGTCAATAATAACAAGCTGGTTGAACTAAATGCTGCGGTTTACTTGGTTACGACAAAGAAAATAATGTTTAGGTATTATTGCGCGGATGTGGAGCGGAAATCTTTGAATCGTTACAATGTCCTCGGAGCTCGTGGGGGGTTGGGGTTGGGCCGGCATGGCGGTGGATACTGACAGGTAACTAACCAGTTACTTGCCCGTTGTCACAGCGACTTGGGCTTCTCTTTCGCTTTCCATCAGGCGTAGGGAAGCCATTATGTCGAGCCACTATAAAAAAAAAAAAAATGTCCTCTTGTCCTCAGGAGGTGGAGTGACGATTTGCGCAGGACGGCTGGCAAGTGCTGGATGCGAGAGGCCCGGGACCGATCGAAGTGGCGAGCATTGGGAGAGGGCTGATGATGATGATGACAAGAGGACATCATCATCATCAGCCCACATCAGTCCACTGCTGAACGTGTCCTCTTCTGTTCTTGTGTATTCCGGATTTAGAATAAGACCACCCCATCTCATCCCTTGTGTCTTAGAAGACGACTAAGGGGATGTAAGGGAGCGACCTATCATCTTCTCGCTCCAAGCCAACCTCTCCTGCCCGTGGTGCATCCTGCCGAATAACAAACGAAGCGCTGGCAATCGACTGGTGGCGGTATAACCATCACAATTGAAGGCGTAGCTAAATACCACAGGCACAAGACGGGCCGCAGCGTCACCGGAGCGAGAAGCTACGCCCTGCCAACCCGCCTGTCCAGCGTGGCGATTAATCGGTATGTCCTCCAGATGTTTGCCCTAAGTGGCGAACAACTGGAGAGGCCTATGAACTGTAATAGGCTGATGATGATTTTTTTTATACCACTAGGGGGATGATGATGATCAAGAGGATATTAGGATATGGGCAGCAGAGTTTACATGGGTACAAATAAAACCTACCGCGGTCACCAACCGGCCTACCAAGCATAGTAACTCAGGCAAATCGTTCGCTAGCAGGTTGATAATGAATGCCCTTACCTACCTTATAATATCACTTTATGGATGGTTAACATGAAAGAAGTATCTACCTAATTGAAGTAAGAACTGATACCTACTTATACCTAATTAGCAGCAATCATACGATGACTAATAATAAATGATAGTTTTTTTTATACAGAATACGAAAGAGAAGCCCAAGACGCTCTGGAAACCAATTCTAAATATATGTGGCTCATTTGGTAGTGACCTCCGCCTTCCGAGCCAAGGGTCGTGGGTTCGATCCCCGCACAGTACAATAGAAAACACCCAGACCAATACCTGTATGTTTGTTGTATTGATCTGGGTGTATTCTATATAAAGAATGTATTTATTTACAAAAAAAAAGTACCTATTTAAGTAAGTTTATCAGTTGTTAAGTAGTACATACCTATAGTACAAGCTTCGGCTTAGTTTAGGACTAGATGGCGATGTATGCCTGTCTTAAATTATACCATACTAGCTGTGCTCGCGACTTCGTCCGCGTGGAATAGTTATTTTTTCCCCGTGTTTTTTTTTTACATTTTCCATTATTTCTTCGCTCCTAATAGTTGCAGCGTGATGTTATATAGCCTAAAGCCTTCCTCGATAAATGGTCTATTCAACACAAAAAGAATTTTTAAATTCGGACCAGTAGTTCCTGAGATTAGCGCGTTCAAACAAACAAACAAACAAACTCTTCAGCTTTATAGTATTACTAGCTGTGCTCGCGACTTCGTCCGCGTGGAATAGTTATTTTTTTCCCGTTTTTTTTTTTACATTTTCCATTATTTCTTCTCTCCTAATAGTTGCAGCGTGATGTTATATAGCCTAAAGCCTTCCTCGATAAATGGTCTATTCAACACAAAAATAATTTTTCAATTCGGACCAGTAGTTCCTGAGATTAGCGCGTTCAAACAAACAAACAAACAAAGAAACAAACAAACAAACAAACTCTTCAGCTTTATAATATTAGTTAATATTATATATAAATATATAATATATATATAGTTAAGATTTATTATCTGAAATACCCGAAGCGAAGGGAGGTGAGTCGCTAGGCATAAGTAAAGAAGAAATGTACAAGCAAAATACTGGAAAAGGCTTTGTCTACTTAAGAAACAATTTTTGACCAAGCACTGAATGTATAGACACATAGCAACATTCCTCGACAAATAATTAAACGAACACAAAAGAACAGTTTGTCTTCAAAAAGCGGATTTAAGATTTTCAAAGGCAAAAAGTAAGATGTTATAAAAACAAAGATTAAAACGGCAATAAAAGCCGTACAGAGAAACTGGCAACAAAGTAGACGAGTACAAAACAGTTCTAAATCAATTGGACGTTTACGACTAAATTGTCTCGATTTCAATGTGTGATTGCGCGAGAGAATACAACAAAGTAACAATAAAGCTGCACGACATCGTGGTTCTATTTTGTTGGTAGGTATATTTTTTTCTAATGCATTGCCTATAGGCAAAGTACTTATGTTTAGAAGAAATTCATCATCATCAGCATATTGCAGTCACTGCCTGGACATAGGCCTATCCAGTTGTTCACCACTTAAGGCAAACATCTGGAGGATATACCCATGTCGCCACGCTGGGCAGGCGGGTTAGCGATCGCAGTGCATAGCTTCTCGCTCCGGTGACGCTGCTGCCCGTCATCGGTCTGTGGTATTTAGCTACGCCTTCAATTGTGATGGTTACCCACCACCAGTCGGTTTCCAGAGCCTCGTTTGATATTAGGCACGATGCATCACGGCCAGGTGAGATTGGCTTTAGCGGTAAAAGAGATAGGCCTCCCTTATGTCGCAGGTCTCCCCTAACAATAATTGATATGTATTTGAAAAAGATTTTCCAGGAAGAATTTACGTTTCTTATTTCCTATTAATGGCCAATGGCCAATGTCCTACAGGGGACCGCTCACGGCTGAACATGATGACTATGATTAATGACCAAAGCCTACGGGACGCATACGGGATTAAAACACATATTTGCGTATACCTATAGTCTTAACTAATATTATAAAGCTGAAGAGTTTGTTTGTTTGTTTGACGCGCTAATCTCAGGAATTACTGGTCCGAATTGAAACATTATTTTTGTGTGGAATAGACCCATTTATCGAAGAAGGCTTTAGGCTACTATAACATCCAGCTACAGCTATTCAAAGCGAAGAAATAATGGAAACTGTAAAAACAAACGGGGGTTAAGTAACCTATTCCACACGGACGAAGTCCGCGAGCACAGCTATCTCAAAAACATTGACATTCAAGCCGTGTTTTAGTATCAGATCAGCTTATGTCATAACGCGCTGCTAATAATGTTATATGTATTTATTGTTCGCCCTACTAAGCCTCGCAATTATGGTCTAGAATGGGCGATTACCGCAAATGAGCCCACGACCAAAATTAATCAAATCGACAATGCGCGTGATTTGTACACGTACGGATGAAATTTCGTATTATTTTTGTTAGCCACGATAGGTTACAACGGCGAGCTATCCGAATTATTGGAAATACCAGTGTATCTGGACATCTTGAGGATCTGCAGCTGCGTAGAGACGTAGCGTCACCTAGGTGTCTACCGTATACATCACGGTGAATGCTCCGAAGAACCTTTTGATGTTATCCTCCCTCTCTTTGGAATCTATACTTATAATAAATCTGAAGAGAAGGCAATTCTGTAGATGAAATATATTTTCAAAATAACTATCAGGGGGTGAATTGATTAGTGATCGATACTGATGCCAAAAAATGCAATCAGTAAATTTTTGTCTGTATGTTCGTTATATAAAAAAAAACTACTACTGATACGGATTGTGACGAAACACGATACAATTATTCTTTACACTCCTGGGCAGGTTATAGTATCCTTTTATATCACGCTACTTCGTAGTAAACTTTGCCATTGTATAGACTCAACTTGTATTTTGCATTGTTTACCTGTTAAAATAGTAAAAAATGTTGTAATACCTAAACATGTAACAATTGGCGATGTAAAAAGAGTAACTACCGAGTTTCTTGCCGTTTCTTCTCGGTAGAAATCTACTTTCCGAACACGGCGGTAGCTTCTGTTAAATTGCTTTTATTCACGATTCTTGACTTACTTTTTGTATTTCTACATTATTTTTAACCTTGACGATTCATAAGTGCTTATTTTAAGTCTATGTGAATAAAGGTATTTTGACTTTGACTTTGACTTTGACTACCAATCAATAGGAGCAGAGCAGTGAAGGAAACGCTAGCGCGCTCCATCGGCCTGTTGGGCAACCAAGGTATCGATATTTATATTAGACTTTACACAATGAATAGTTTTATATGGATAATTTAACCTGCATTACAAAGACCCGAATTCTGTCCTTTGTAATAATGTATAATACATTTCTAAACAATCGAAATATAGCGACATAATAACAATATTAACACCCAGGACCAGGAAATGTGAACAAAAACAGAAATATGAGCCCAGAGTCACTATGAAGCATGTGATCAACATCTATTATTACGCATAGCATAGCAGATACAAAGGAAAACCTAAGGTAACCACGTGGGCTTAGTTAGTAGATATGTTCAGATAATGCGTGGCCTACTTCGTTTTTATAGAATTTATACCTACCTACTTACTTTACAAAAATATCCTACCTGCTCAATTCAAATTCGACTATCATGTTTATGACCCGCTATAATTGGTTTGCTATACCTAAGAGGTAAATCAACACAAGCGTATCATACAAATAATAATGACAATTTTCCATACCAAAATGATAAATTTAATTCAACGGACAAGTATTCAAAGAAAGGTTATTTATATCAAAACACGGCAAGCACCCCTTTTCTTCAGAAAGCGGACCCTGAAATCACAAAAACGCGGAGTTGTGATGTACAATACTGACCCGAACGTGTAATACACCTAATTATTATGGCCACACATGATTATGATTAGAATAAAGTACGGAAAATTAAACGAATATTAGATTTCATCATCGTCGAGTACGTGCGTACTTTTAATGTCCTACTTACTAATAACAAAATAAAACAGGAAAGATTTTATTATTTGTTTGTTTGAATTGAATATGCTACGAAACTACTGGGCTGATTTGAATAAGTTCTGTCACTATCAGAAAGCGACACCGGTGAACTTAGGCTAAGTATATTATGGTTTTAAAAAGTTAGGGATCAAAAACTGTTCTTATACGCTGACGCGTCTTGAAAAGAGGTTACAATAGCCAACCTAAATTGTTGTCATGTAAATCGTACTTTTATTGTGCTTGGCGAATTATCCGCGTCAACGCGAATTGGCGATAGAGTCCATATACAAATAAAAACTTTTATTGTGCTGAATTATAAATACACTAGCTGTGCTCGCGACGTCGTCCGCGGGGAATAGTTATTTTTTTCCCCCGTTTTTTTTTACATTTCCCATTATTTCTTCGCTCCTAATAGCTGCAGCGTGATGTTATATAGCCTAAAGCTTACTCGATAAATGGTCTATTTAACACAAAAAGAATTTTTCAATTCGGACCAGTGTTCCTGAGAGTGAGCGCGTTTGTCAAACAAACAAACTCTTCGGCTTTATATATTAGTTAAGATTAAGATATCGTTAAGAGAATTAATTGGCGTTTATCTGAAATACCTGAAGCGAAGCGATGCCGGTGCGCGAGTACCAACTTCATATTTCCATAACTTATTGCTACTTGTAATGGGATCGGATCAGTAACAGATGTCCGATATTCATTATAAATTATGATGACACATCCCTTCATTTCAACGATCCGGGTACCGTCCACAATCCCACGGATGGCTAATAATACTCTGAACAATATTCTTTCGGGAAAGGACTTTTGTAAACAACGTTATTATGAAAAATGATGGCGATGTTACATTAAATGTTTACCGTCTCGTCGAGATCAAAGCGTACGGCATTCAGATGTTACCGGCATGTGAAAAGTGATGAATGACTGCGAATGTGCTCCCTCATTTGTGACTTTTTATTGTTTTCTGGAAAGCTCTGGAGACTGTCCTACCTACTGCCTACTGATGACATCATTATCAGCCAACAAACATGCGCCATTGACTGGTCCCATGGCCATAGTGACCTCTGCCTTCTGAGCCAAAGATTAACATTTGTGTGTCCATGTCGCAGTAAGATAGAGCCGTAATATAGTTATATCCCTTTCATCATCTTCATCATCATCATCAGCCTATTGCCGTCCACTGCTGGACATAGGCCTCTCCAGCTGTTCGCCACCTAGGGCAAACATCTGGAGGATATACCCATAATCGCCACGCTGGGCAGGGGTTGGCGATCGCATGGCGTAGCCTCTCGCCTCGGTGACGCTGCTGTCCGTCATCGGTCTGTGGTATTTAGCTACGCCTTCAGCTGTCATGGTTATACCGCCACCAGTCGGTTGCCAGAGCCTAGTTTGCTATTCGGCAGGATGCACCACGGGCAGGTGAGGTTGGCTTGGAGCGAAATGATGATAAGTCGCTCCCTTACATCCCTTATATCCCTTTACTGCGATGTATATATATATATATATATGTCTGTTAGGATTGGGATCAACATTGCATAACATTGTTTCGTTAATAACTTCGTTACAGGAAAAACATTTAAAACCGCTGTAGTTAAGCCATTCGTCAGTGAAGCACAATCTACACAGCTAGGGCTACACAGCTAGGCAGTATTTGGTCTGTCATAACGGGATCTGAATAGTCGGTCATTCAGATCCATTTATAACAGACCCACACCAGCATGACTGCAATTTAAATTGGTTTCTTTGTTTTCTCTGTCTTTTCGTCTTCAGTAAACTAGTTGTTGTCTGAGGTAATTATCATTTATTTATGTCTTATGGTTTTTTTAAAAGAAGAGCCTTCCGGATGACCTCACTCCCCCTGATGGTAAGCGATCGTGAGGTCCAAAAGTTAGGTTGACAGGCACAATAGAACAGAGCCCATTGCGCCTGTCGCCCTCACCTGAAGATGCCCACTGAGATGCCCTTTCACGCCCCGCCTAAAGAACCCAGAAACTTATAATCTGTTTTCAAATAAGTAGAAACTTTTTTTTACTAACCTCTATTATCTTACTGGATACTCTGGATAAGTATATGTAACCTATCTCATATCATTTCGCAGGATTTCCGACAAGACCTTTTATTTGTAAGAGGAATTTCTCATATCTTTCATAATATATCGTAATAAATTCTGTTGCTAAGTGTTTTATAACCATATTCAACATTTGATTAATATTCATTCGTTCATCACAAAGACGTTTTACATTTGGATAAATGAGAATTCACAAGAAAATACGCTTGATACTTACTTGTGATTCTCACGAATATCTTGGTATCAAACTAGTGTTTTTCTGTTACGCCCAATCGTACTACAGAAAAATATGTAAACGATCCACATCACGATTTCTTAGTGCAACCTGGTATGATCATGGTATGCATAAATTCCGCTTCACGCCCTGTTTAGAAGACCCGTTGCGGTCCTGTCCACTCCCTATTCAATGTTATCCAAAACCAAATGATATCATATTTTTTTTAATTTTTTTAAAATTATAACCATTTAGTTAATCAACCTTCGACTTCCCCGCAAAGAACCTGGAACCTCTTCAGCTACGTAGAGACATTGCCAGTCTTAGTGTTCTCTATCGTCTTTACAATGGGGAATGCTTCGAAGAGTTATACCAACTCGTTCCATCCTCTCCTTTCCACTCCCGAACAACACGTGCTGGACAGCGTTGTCATCCGCATACCATCCAGACGATGGCGGCGCGCACCAAGAGGTTTAGTTCCTCGTTCTTGCCCCGTGCCATTCAGTCATGGAATGCCCTTCCAGCTCATGTGTTTCCTTCCTCATACAATCCTGGGTTCTTTAGGCGGGGCGTGAAACTGCATCTCAGAGGGCCTGTCGACCTAACTTTTGGACCTCACGGCCGCTTACCATCAGGTGGAGTGAGGTCATCCTAAAAGCTCTCTTATAAAAAAAAGAACACCAATACACCGATTATTCACACTAAAACCAACTCGGTTAAGATTACCAAAACATTTCGCGTACCGCTCAACAGTTCTCTAAGAGTTGCGAGGGTCAAAGAGATCCCACGGGAACATTCACACTTTGTAGTTCAACGGACGTTGACTACAAAAGGTTTGCGGAACAAACGAATCATGAGAAAAGATAACTTCAGTGAGCAGATTCGGGAAGACTGCTTGACTGGCGACTGTTGTTTTTAACCCCCCAAACAGAGAGTGGGGTATCTTTTTTTTATTTTTTTTAGTCACCTGATGATAAGCGATATATACTTATAGTGTTGTAAGAGGTATACGGAGGCCTTGTTGCTCAAAATGAGTTATTATGTTATTATATGTTTCTTTTTTTTTTGGTAATTAAAATAAGGTAAATTCTTTAGGCGGGGCGTGAAACGGCGTCTCAGTGGGCCTTCAGGGTGAGGGCGATAGACGCGGAAGGTTTGTCCTAATATACCGGACGACCTAACATTTGGACCTCACGACCGATTACCATCAGATGGAGTGAAGTTACCCTGAGAGCTCTTTTTTTTTAATAAAAAAATAACGCAAGGTTTTCGTCTGCTTTTTTTATAGTGGCTCGACATAATGGCTTCCCTACGCCTGATGGAAAGCGAAAGAGAAGCCCAAGTCGCTGTGACAAAGGGCAAGTAACTGCTCAGTTACTTGTCAGTTGCCACCGCCATGCCTGCCCAACCCTAACTCCCCACGAGCTCCGGAAACCCTACTCACCGGCAGATACACGACTCAGAGGTCATTTGACTGCGGTACTCTATAGGGTGGAGGTCCTTCCCCGGACGGGCGGCTCAATTCGAGCGATGATTCGCTATGCCCTACCTATCTTAACTCCTACCTCTCTTAACTCCTACCTCTCTTGTGACTACAGTTATTGCTACACAGCGGAACGTTAAGCTGTAACTACATAACATACTAGGTACATAAATCGTATTTAGGTCTCGCTAATTAAATTCAAATTGTGATAAAACGCCTTAGATCTCGAGTTGTACCATAAACGTAAGTACTACTCGCGTACTTCTGCAGACAATGGTCCAGCAGATGTTCCCAGGTGCAGACGTCGGATGCGAGTTGTCGAGGTGAAAACCAAAACAGGTACACTGAAGTCGGTTACGCGCGTCGCGCGGGAGTTCCCTTAGTTGAGGAGTACTGATCCAGCCCTGGAGTAGGGCGTGTTAGCGACGCATTTTGTATTTTAAACCTTGTAATATTATTTGTACATTTTATTAAACTAATGGAGGGTAGCCCGACGTCGCACCTACCACGGTTTGCGAATTATTTGTAACGGTTAGTCAGCTGCCAATTGATCTCGGAGTGACACCGCGCTACGCCTTCCTACATATTTTTCATGTGTTTTGCATAAACTGTTTCATCATCAGCCCACATCAGTCCACTGCTAGACATAGGCCTCTCCCAAGGTTCGCCACTGTGCTCGATTTTAGGCTTCTCGCATCTAGCACTTGCCAGCCGTCCTGCGCAAATCGTCACTCCACCTGGCCTGAGGGCGTCCTACACTACGTTTGCCGAGACGCGGTCTCCACTCCAGAACTCGTTTACCCCAACGGTTATCGGTTCTGCGGCTGAGGCATAAACTGTTTAAACCTGCAATAAACTGTCTTATGTTGTACCATAAAGTTTATTTTCACCACCGAACCAGACCAGGCCCGTTACAATAGGTACCTAAACCTCCCCATTCTATTCACGTCCACAATAGCTACACCCATATTATCTCCATCTTACTTAAACAACAAGAATATCAGTTTTATTTCAAATACCACGTATTTAATACAACACATAACCAGTTGTTTGTGTCCAAGGAATATTCTGAAATAGCTCTCAAGCTCTTGATACCCCACAAATTTTGTACATAAATATCTTTTATTTTTAACTCGACAATAATCGCGTTTACACTGTTCTCCTCTTTGTTCATAACGTTTTATGATATTTATGCAGTACTAGTAAAGTTCTTAGATTTTATGTGTTCATTAAGGCCGTTTTACAAGCTTTTATAATAGTCTAGTGACGTATGTACGCGGTTTCTTAAAAGATTGTTGAAAGAATGGTGTGGAGACGTTAGAAATGTTCATACTCGTAGATAGACAATAGGACATTATACAATAGGCAAACCAGGGTTAAATGTAGTTTAAAAGGTTCGCTGTCCCGTGTATCCCATTTCATCATTATCATCATCATCATCAACAAATGCTTTTCGTAGTCCACTACTGAATATATGTATGTTAATAATATTAGAGAGGCTTATGTACGCCTCTCTAATATTTCGCCACTTTGATCGATCTTGGGCCTTTCGTCCAAATCGTCTCTACACCTTGTCACGTTTGCCGAGAAGCGGTATCCATTCCAGAACTCATTTACCCCAACCATTCTGTGGCTGAGGCTGATATAGCCAGTGGCAGTGGGCCACTTCAGCTAATCCGTTGAGCAATATCGATGACCTTGGTTCTCTGCTCTAATTGAACCTCACCTTAAATCTCCAAAGCTTCATTTCCTCGACCGTCACAGGTGACAGTCCCATCCCTCAATCGGACGTGAACAGACGCCTCTTTGACACCTCTTTGATCACGTATCGACGATTGCCTTAACCTTCGAGTGACACGCGCCAGTGGCCGTCGGATCCGATTTAGACACGACGGATTACGGAATTGCCCACGTGTGTATTTAAAGATACTAGGAAAAATAAACGCGTGTAACGTTGGAGATTAAGCGGTGGGTGTGTTGGTATGAGTAGGTAGATCACGAAGCAAATTTGCTTCGTGAGGTAGATAGATACTCCTTTATAGTATACCAAGAAAAGTTAAGGAGAAGCATCGTTTGGTTGACACGGGCTGATGATGAAGATGATGATGGTTTGGGCACGTTATGAGGTGGAATGAAAGGCATGTAACGAGACGAGTAATGAGTATCAATGTGAAAGGATGTAGAACAAGAGGAGACCGACAAAGGAATGTATGGACTGTGTGAGAAATGATATGCGTGTCAAATGTGTGAGTGTGGAGATGACGGCTGATAGAGCAGAGTGGAAGAAGAAAACATGTTGTGCCGACCCCACGTAGAGCGGGATAAGGACAGGAGAATGATGAGTTCTAAATACATGTTTTGGTATGCAAAAATGAACTTGTCATGAATAAAGTGAAGATTTCACGCTGTTTCAAAAGTAGCCATATATTATATTGGGTATATGTAAAGGTAAACCCATAGCTGTATATGCCTTTTCCTAATATGATCCCTTAGTGGTCATCTACGACACCCACGGAATAAGATTCTATTCTGAATCCGGAAATCACACAGACTTCCTATTATAGGTATTATTAATCTGTCAGTTTCTTTAGATGAATGAATCATCATCATCATCTTCAGCCTATTGCAGTCCACTGCTGGACATAGGCCTCTCCACTTAAGGCAAACATCTGGAGGATATTACCCATAATCGCCACGCTGGGCAGGCGGGTTGGCGATCGCAGGACGTAGCTTCTCGCTCCGGTGACGCTGCTGTTCGTCATCGGTCTGAGCTAAGCCTTCAATTGTGATGGTTATACCGCCACCAGTCGGTTGCCAGCGCCTCGTTTGTTATTTGGCAGGATGCACCACGGGCAGGTGAAACGGTGAAAAGGTTGAAACCACATGAATAATTGGTTACTAACGTCTAATTATTCCCTGATACTCAAGCCGCCATGAGATCGAACGATGTCCTCTATCAATTGTGAGACATTTCTGATCTTATTAAATAACATAAAAATAAATAAATGAAGTAAAAATACCGGGATTGGTAGAGTTTCCCGATGATTCATTGCACGCGATCAAAATCTTAACTAATATTATAAAGCTGAAGAGTTTGTTTGTTTGTTTGTTTGTTTGTTTGTTTGAACGCGCTAATCTCAGGAACTACTGGTCCGAATTGAAAAATTCTTTTTGTGTTGAATAGATCATTTATCGAGGAAGGCTTTAGGCTATATAACATCACGCTGCAACTATTAGGGGCGAAGAAATAATGGAAAATGTAAAAAAAAAACGGGGAAAAAATAATTATTCCACGCGGACGAAGTCGCGAGCACAGCTAGTATGAGCTATATCTACAAAATCAACAGATCGTAAATTAAAAACACAGTTGGTGAGGTGGAAAGAGAAAATAAACACATGAAGGGCCCGATATAGACGTGGAGCAATAAAGGAAAAATAATGAAACAATACTACTGGCCTGACAAAAATGTATGTAAGTAATAATCACCATATCTTTTTAATCTATCACGGGGAATGTTATGAAGAATTGTTTGATTTACTGCCTGCAGCTGAGTTTCTTCACCGCACCACTCGTAACCGATTGCAATTCCATCCTCATCATCTCGATGGTTGGCGATCCTCCACTGTACGCTATATGAGGAACTTCTTGCCTCGCGCGTCGGTTTTGTGGAACCAACTCTCTGCGACAGTCTTTCCAAACAGCTACGACTTGGAGGCCTTCAAGAAACGAGCGTAAGTCATCATCATCATCACTCCTATTTAAAAGGCCGGCAGCGACCCCAGAACTCGATCTGAGTTGCGGGTGTCCATGGGCGGTGTCGTCTGCTTACCATCAGGCATCACACTTGCTCGTCTGACACCCGCAACTTAAATCGGGGGTCGCTGTCTGTCAGAATCTGAATTAAAATCAGTTTCTGTCGATGAATGAAAGTTCGTTACTAAAAATCCTATTTTTTTTCTTCTGGTAGGTACATTGAGCAAGAATACATTCAAATGGCAGACTTAATGGGCCATGGTTCTCAACTCGACTGTCATTCTAACAGCTTGCATTATCCAATTTGCCACCGGTTCAACGACTTCTGCTCTGATTTGTGTTGGATATGTGAGCCAACAAGTACAAATACTTGTGTTTCAAATGTTCTAGTGAAAATACTGAATTCACATGATATCTTTATTTATCTTTTTAGTATTTTTCGTTTTAATTTATATATTAGCGACCCACGCTCGCTTCGCTTCGGTATTGTAAATTATATTTCATCATCATCATCAGCCCGTGTCACGGTGTCAGTCCACTACTGGACATAGGCCTCTCCTAATGTTCGCCAAATTATATTTATCTTACTCTTAAAATCACTCTGCCTATTAAAAAAAACCGCATCTAAAATCCATTGCGTAGTTTTAAAGATCTATGCCTACATAGGGACAGACAGACACAAAATTCGACTACATTTTATACTATGCTATGCAGTGATCAGCATAGGTATTACTTAATAGGACTCTCCTCGTTTGATCGAAAGCGAAGCTCTAGCTCAACACATGTTTTCGAAACGCGACCGAGGGCACTTTACTGATGTTTTGTCAAGTCATCGCCAGTCAGGAGAGTGACCCTTATCACCTTAGATGCTGAGGTCTCAAGAAGTTCTTTAGTCGATTCTTACGGCACCCATGCGAAGATAAATAATTCTGAGAACTCTTCAAATCTTAGAACAACTGGCGCATTTTTCTTTTTAGCAAGCGTTAAACGAAAGAAAAATTCAAGTAAATGAGGCAACATCTTGCCAGTTGCCTCCACCATGCCAGTATAATGCTTCATTTGTTTATTTATTATTTAACTAACAACAGATTTCCATAAAGCACTATATTAGGATCAAAGACTAAATCTCTAAAACTAGACTTCTATGATCATCTAGTTTTATTAATGGAGTTAGTCGTGAATGGAGTCTGGATCCGGCGTCCGTCGAGCTTGTAATTATGTAATGCAATGCTAGGTCAATGTGGATTATAGAAAGGTCTAATAAGGCAATGAGATCATAAGCCTGTTACACATTGATTAGGAGCGCGCACACCCTATACGTCGCCATTTCATGTCTTAGTATTATAATAAGTCACCATTTTTCATATAAAACAATCTTAACAAAATAAAAAATATAGTTTTTATAAATATTAAGTCTCCAATAGTGGCAGACTGGACAAAATAAAGCATTAATGAGTATATTTTTGTTAATCAAAGATTTATCGTGAATGTAACCTTGAACCTACGGATCGTCCACGCCATCAGCTTAAAACTGTACCTATTGCACCACCTAAGCCGTCGAAAACCTAGTACATACACAAACAATAGCTTTTTTGTGTCATATTCCTACAGACAACACAACCAAAGACATTTCCTCACAGGACGTTTACATCTCCAGTTATCAATAACAACAGATTATGTCCCTGTTAACGCATCCGCAGTGCAAAGGTGCGTTACATAACAAATTGCATTGACCAAGTGTGTGTGCACCCTAAGCGGTTTGACCTACACTGAGGACGTAATAATGTCAGGGGAATACAGATCTCGCTTCGATAACATGTCTGTGTATTATTTCTCTTAACGCAATATTCTATACATGTCTACATGTAACCTAATTAGGCTACCAAAAATCTCATCTCGATTAATTGGTAATCTCTCGACGTACGAACAAACAATAGGATTATGTTGGACGCTCGATGTTTTTAATATTTTTCGCGCGTATACTAGATTAGGTGGGCGCTGAGAGGATTAGTTTGATTGTCCGTCGGAAAAGTCGTTTATTCAGTACATTTTTTCAACGCAATATTTGACTGATTTCGATTTTGCAAGTTGCTTTATGATAACCAGAAAAAATTGCAAAAATATTATGACCTCTTTATGACATCATAAGATACATTGGTCCTTGCAAAAATCAGGAAAATCTGTTTCAAAAGTGTAAAATTCATTCAACCTTTTTTTAATAAAATAAATAAATAACCCAAGACATGCCACACAGCGCCACCTAGCCCCAAACTAAGCCGAAGCTTGTACTATGGGTACTAGACAACTGATAAACTTCCTTAGATACATTTTTTTTTGTAAATTAATACATATTATACCTACATAGAAAACACCCAGACCAATACAAACAGATATGTTCGTGAACACAAATGTTTGTACTGTGCGGGAATCGAACGCACGAGTCGCACGACCCTTGGCTCAGAGGGCAGAGGTCACTACCAAATGAGCCACCGAGCCTGTCAAATAAAACAAATCTATACACGCAATATTACAACATCTAGGTACATCACACACTGAATCTCAAAATAAATACTGGAGCACTATACTATACCTATTTATGCTTGTACCAGCATGATAAAGATATAAAAAGGAAGAAACGAGAACAAACAACACAGAAAGACAACAACACAAATATTCCTCACATAAACGGTCTGAGCCAATTGGTCACAGACCGTCTAGCAAAACGCTTCTACTCAGAAGTCACAGTTATTTCAAAGAAAATGCAAGTTAGGTATAAGTTTTCATGGCACAGATGGTACCGAATGCAGCGGGGAGCCGGGGACGCTCCAAGGGTCAAATGACCCGCGCGGGCTCGCTCCGAGAGATGATCAAATAAGTTTAGTCTTACTGCCACCCGAGAAGGGAGCGAGGGTTGGCAAAAGGAATCCTACTCCTACTGCGAAAATTTGTTTAGAATCTAAATCCCTAGTTATTTATATTCAGACTAGCTGCCACATGCGGCTCTGTCTCATGAATATTCTAATAAATCATAGCCTATGTGTTAATCCAATGTATAAACTATATAACTGTAAATTTCCATTCAAATCCGTTCAGTAGTTTTTGCGTGAAAGAATAACAAATATCAATCCATCTGAAGTGTGGATGGATATTTGTTATTATAAATTTATTGTTGTAATTTATATTTCTTCTTAATTCATCCTTTAACGACGGGCTCTATGGCTCAATGGCTCATTTGGTAGTGAGTTCTGCCTTCTGAGCCAAGGGTTATGGGTTCGATCCCCGCACATAATCTATAAACATGTGTGTGTATGAACATGTCTGTTTGTATTGGCCTGGGTGTTTTCTATGTATAATATTATGTATTTATTTATAAAAAAAAATTGTATCTAAGGAAGTTTATCAGTTGTCTAGTAGGTACCCATAGTACAATCTTCGGCTTTGTTTGGGGCTTTATAGCGATGTGTGGCCCAGCGTGGCATGTCTTTGGATATTTATTTATTTTTAAGAAAAATATATACCTTAATAAATGCCAACCCTAGTCAATAGGGGCCACTTATTACCGCTTGCGGTAACACAAATCGCAATACGACTTATCAGATTTTATGCGTCGAGTATTCTGCGGTTAAAACAGGATAAGCTTCGCTCGTATTTTTATTTACAATTGAACTAAATTAGCGATAAGTCCGTCAAGTGCTACAACTTTAACAATAAACGAAATTTGGAACCCCCTTAATTGTATTCGTATAACAAACGTTTACTAATACGTATAATGACTTTTGAACTTTCGCTAGCTAAATACCACAGACCGATGACGGGCAGCAGCATCACCGGAGCGAGAAGCTACGCCCTGCGATCGCCAATCCGCGTGCCCTGCTTGCTGATTATGGGTAAATCCTCCAGATCTTTTCCCAAAGTAGCGGATAACTGGAGAAACCCATGTCCAGCAGTGGCCTGCTATAGGTTGATGATGTTATAATATAGTGCTATAGGTTTACCTGTATTATGCAAGTATATGAGCAAAAGCTCCCATCTAAGTGACAACGATAATGCATCTGGCACTAACTGTAATTTATCGGGCACTTAAAGAGATCTATGATTTATAGCTGTATATTCTCGCGCCGCCAATAAGCACGCGACGAAAATAGATCAGACGGTGCAATCTGCGCTGAAAGTGAGAGATAAGGGGATAGGTAATAGACGCTAATTAGTTTGATGCTCAAGTTTTTTGTATGACAGAGGAGTAAACGCCTGAAGGTAATTTGATGGTGAGTTATGACTTCAGCCCGTAGACACCGCAACACCAGGGGAGTCACATTGCCGGCCCTTGAGGAATTTGTAGGCTCGCTTTTTGCAAGTCCCTAAATTGTACCTATCGATTCGGAAAAGTCGCAGACGAAGCATGCTGCGTCCACAGAACTTTTGCACGACGAAAACAATTGCATGGGAGACATGATAAGGAAATCTTGAGTTGGTACAAGATGTACCACGAGTCCACGATGAAAAATAGCAGCTGGTACAACTTGAAGGGATCTTATATATTACTAGTTCGGTGGCTCAATTGGTAGTTACCCCTGCCTTCTGCACCAAGAGTCATGTGTGCGATTCCCACTCGGGACAAACATTCGTGTGATGAACATTTGTGTTTGTTGCGTGTCTGGGTGTTTATATTTGTATTTGAGTATATATTTGTGGTACTCTGATACCCATAGCACAAGTTACTTACTTTGGGATGTATTTGATGTTGTGTCATATTTATTTACTAGCTGTGCCAGCGGCGTCGCTCGCGTGGATATCGGGTTTCAAAAATAACGGACTTCCATATAATACCCATCTATACCTTGTGCCTAAGTTTTAAGTTAGACCTCTAGCAATACATTGGTGAAAACCGCATTCAATTCTATGCAGTAGTTTTCGCGTAATGCGCGTTCAAACATACAGGTTTAAATTTCTCGCGTTTTCCCAACACTTCCCGTCACTGCTCCGCTCCTATTGATTGTAGCGTGATGAAAAGTATCCTATAACCTGCCCAGGAGTATGAAAAATAATTGTACCAAGTTTCGTCAAAATCTCTTCAGTAGTTTTTTTTTCTATAACGAACATACAGACAGACAGACAGACAGACAAAAATTTTACTGATTGCATTTTTGGTATCAGTATCGATCACTGATCACCCCCTGATAGTAATTTTGAAAAAATATTTTATGTACAGAATTGACCTCTCTACAGATTTATTATAAGTATAGATTTATTCAGCCTTTTGTCTTGTCTACTTTAGGTCTGATTAACTGCTCCGTATTTTGCTATGGCTGCTCTGAAATTATTTCACGACATTTCCTTTGAACATAAATGTCAGATCTGAACTATTTAAGTAATAGAATGCACTTGTGGTTACACTAAAACTTTACGACTTTTGTTTAACACATATCTGCCGACAATTTAGTACGTATTTATATTTGTTTCTTGTATGTTATAGATATAATATATTCAACATTTACTAGAAAATATTAGATACTGCTTCCTGAATCGAGGGTCGATTCACTCAAATTCGTGAAAGTGATTTGATCAGAATTTGATTAAGTTTGAATAAAAAATATATTTTTATTCATAAGTATAATAACTTTTTAAACTTACACATTGCATCATAATTCATAAGATATGAAATATTCAGTATTGTTCAGGTCGTCCCACCGTGGCCGTTGCTATACAACCGAAACGTCCGGCAAAAAACTATGTGCTCGTTAAATCATTTATTCAAGAACATTCTCTATTTTATATTTAGGTATCCTTAATATCTAAATTGCCTTGGAGGGTTAAAATTATTTCTTTCTGTTCGAAAATTCACACTAATATTCTGTCCAGATAATATCTTAGCAAACTTGTATTAGAAGTATAGATACTCATTTAGAAGCAGAGGCGCATTTTTCTTTTTATTAACCAACAAGTTGTATTTTGTTTTTGTTTAAATGTGTATTTTCTTTTCTCTGTTTTGTTTGTGTTATGTGTCCAAATAAAGTTTTTCTATTCTATTCTATACTATTCATTTGGACCTGCCAAGTTAATTTCAATAATATTTATGAACAAATTGGAAAGGTTTCAGGGAATTCTTTATTTTTCTAGAATTTATTGCAAACTTCTGCAGCTCCTTTAAGAAAATTGCTTTAATCCACTTCGCAGACAAGTGTTTCTCAACTTAATTTGTATTTTAGATTCCAAATAAAGTTTCTTCAATTGATCCCAACTTTCGCAAATCAAATTACTCGTCGTGAGAAAAACAGAATTTGTTTTTCAACTATTTCTTTACCTGTTGAATATTAACTTCTGCTTACTAATTTTTTTCTTTTCTAAAGGGGAATGCATTAAGC
Source organism: Conogethes punctiferalis (assembly GCA_031163375.1). Lineage (NCBI taxonomy): Eukaryota > Metazoa > Arthropoda > Insecta > Lepidoptera > Crambidae > Conogethes > Conogethes punctiferalis. The sequence continues at coordinate 884,581 of CM062089.1, read as the reverse complement.
ACTTTCACGCCAGGAGGAAACGGCGTGGTGTGTGGGACTCTCCACCACCTCACTAATGGAGGATATAAATAAAAAATTGATCAGTTGTCAGTACCCATTTTACAAGCTTCGACTTAGTCTGAGACTAGATAGCGCTGTGTGGCCCAGCGTGGCATGTCTTTGGTTATTATTATATATTTATCTGGCGTTAAATAATCTGGTAATATTTGATTAAGATATTCATCGATTTTGTTTAGTTTGAACGGACAATTTTCGCAACTCGTCGTTTGAACATTTAGTTTGTATGAAGCATCGTTTTCGGAATTAATTCAATTAAATCTTGGTTCTTTGAACGGCAATCTCCTTAGTATCGTTTGAGGTAACTTTCTAAATATAGTAGAGATATATTTAGATGATTAACCATTTTGATAACGTAGTTAAGCTCATCTTCCTTACCAATAATGTCTCTGTACGTAGCTTCTCCTCAATAAGTATCTGATAAGGTCAATGATCTTTTAAGATGACCTTTTACTTTTGAAATTCGCAGCCAACATAACTTTATTAAGGCAAATAACCTTTTGTATCGCGCTCGACTTGGCGGGGGCACTACTGTGTCTCCCAATAATACCTATTTTATAAATCTAGTAGGTACGAAAACAAAGACAAACAAATCATTTACGATTGAAGAGAAAAAACAATTGTTAAATTTAATTAGTGAATGAATCGTCCCGTTTTTTAAACGTTCGTAGTCGAAAAATCCTGTCGTCGAAATACCTGACAGAGAAAAATCAGTTGCACATCTGCCTGAGACAGGTTTCAGGCGAATGGGACCACAGACCCAGTTTCCTGATAACATTTTTGAATCGGTCGAATGGAACCATAACCTAAGAGGGAAAGACGTTTGTCGCGGTTAATTTTCAGTGTCCTCTACGCTCTCACACCTTTACCTATCCTAAAAAGGATTACTTAAAAAACAAACGCGTGACATAATACCGAATTAAAAACGCAAGTCAATAACAACAGGCGGGTTTATTTATTCCCGTTTTGGCGCGTGTTGACGTGACGCGGCGTAGTGTAGAGTCACTTACCGTATATTACACGAATTAACCTAATTTGACGCCGGGGAAACGTGACGAGTTGCCGGTTTATAGCGGCCTTAATATTTTTGTAGTTTAATTACCTACGATACTTTTGAATCTGTATCATTACAGACAAAGGCCGCTCCAGTTGTAGTGTATTTGTATGTTTAGAAACTTTATCCATAACGCCACGCTGGGCTGGCCATCATCGGCCTGAGTGATACATAGCTACGCCTTCAATCGAGATGGTTATACTGCTACCAGTCAGTTACCAGCGCCTCGTTTGTTATTCGGCAGAATGTACCACGGGCAGGTGAGGATGGCTTGCAGCAAAGAAGGTCCACTCCTTTACATCTCTCGAAAAATCTTGTCGTCGAAATCGGCGGCACATCTGGCAAAGAGAGGTTTCGAGCAACTGGGACCATAACCTAAGAGGGAAAGACGTATGTCGGAGTTAAGTTTCAATATCCTCGACGCTTTCATACCTTTGCCTACCCTAAAAAGGATTACTTAAAAAACAAATGCGTGACACAATACCGAATTGAAAACGCAAGTCAATAACAACAGGCGGGTTTATACCCGTTTTGGCGCGTGTTGACGTGACGCGGCGTATCGTAGAGTCACTTACCGTATATTACACGAATTAACCTAATTTGACGCCGGGGAAACGTGACGAGTTGGCGCTCTAAAGCGGCCTTAATAGATGTCGTTAATATTGTTATAGTTTAATTACCTATGTTACTTTTGAATTTGTATATAACTAGCTGTGTCCGCGACTTCGTCCGCGTGGAATAGAGTTCCAACCCTTTATTATTATACCCTTGGGGGTATCAAAATCATTTCTTAGCGGTTGTCTACGGTATGACGTCATAACGTCTACGGATAGGGTCAATTTCATGGTGACAATTATAACGTTACGCTTTCAAATCTAGTATACATCATCATCATCATCAGCCTATTACAGTCCACTGCTGGACAAAGGCCTCTCCAGTTGTTCGCCACTTAGAGCAAACATCTGGAGGATATACCCATAATCGCCACGCTGGGCAGGCGGGTTGGCGATCGCAGGGCGTAGCTTCTTGCTCCGGTGACGCTGCTGCCCGTCACCGGTCTTTAGTATTTAGCTACGCCTTCAATTGTGATGGTCATACCGCCAGTCGGTTGCCAGCGCCTCGTTTGTTATTCGGCAGGATGCACCACGGGCAGGTGAGGTTGGCTTAGAGCGAAAAGATGATAGGCCGCTCCCTTACATCCCATATACATTTGGAGAGGCTTATGTCCACTGCTGGACATAAGCCTCTCCTAATGTTCGCCACTTAGGTCGACTGCCACTGTTTACAGAAACACGATAATTCTTTTGACGTCATACATAGATCACAGCACAGATTCTGTGCATTTACTCACCGCCCATTAATGCGTATTACGCATTTGACATGTTTGCGGCGTTGCTGACTGTACACAAACGAGTCAATTTGATTGATGCTCACGATAAAGCCCTCATAAAGATTTAGTAGCAACAGGTGGTTCCTACGATACGTTTATTTCCCCTTTTCGTAGCGTCGGCAAATAAACTCTAAATGAAACGTTTTTCGCTTTTCTTGCCAAACGCTGTCACTGTTTGTTTGTGTCAGGATTTGATTCGTTCTGTACCGTTAGAATGAAACACGCGTGTTCCGTTTTCGTTTTAGTTTTTCAAAACCCCCGACCCAATCGTCGCCTATATCTTATAAAAAGTCTAACCAATTTTGATCACACATAACATACCTATGAATACGCGATTAAATCATCTTTTAAACAAAAAACAAACAACAAAATCAAAAAAAAATCTTTGTTTACACCCGTTCTGCAGTTACGAAGTCACCCACAGATAAGTAGGCCAATCTTAAATTGTACGTCAGATATTAAAAAGGCAGACCTATAGATATAATTGTTCTGTCAATTTGCCACAATGGGAATAAAGAGTACTGTTACTCACGGCATAGAAGAGAGTATTTAGCGAGAGCGTTAGGGCCAGAAAACCCATTGATTATATCTGTCGCAGTCATCTGGTTGAATCTGCTATTCAATTGAATGACTAGCGCGTTCATTGAATGACGACATTTAATTGAATGCCTAAAGGACAACTCGTCAAGTTATTGAATGAAACGTTCAACGTCTTGACTGAACGTCATTTTAGCATAGTCGTTGAATGGGTAAAAGCCGACTGTTTAATGTTTCGTTTTTAATTTTTCTTTAAAAGTATCCGGAGGCGGCGTATTAATAGGTAAATCCATGCTGTCACACTATTTTATTACGTACAAGTCAGTTTAAAGTAAATCTAATCAAAAAAATTCAACACTCAGGTGATCATGTTCGACGCCATATTTGTTTTAGTGACTACTAACGCCGCGCGGGAAAAAAATGAACTAAAATTACGATCACTTGACTGCTTTTACGTCCGCTCTTTTCAAAGGGCTATGTTTCAATCCGCTACCTGGTTGGACGTTAAGTGACGCGTGTTTAGTCAACGTTCGGTCTAGTCATTCAATTGAATGTCGTCATTCAATGAACGCGCTAGCGATTCAATTGAATAGGAGATTCAACCAGATGACTGCGACATATCCATATGGAAATGTAGCATGTCTTAAATATATACTTATTAGGGTCTATAGCGCAGACTGCAGATTTAAAATCCAAAATATACCTACACATTATCGTAGTATTGTTCGACTTTCAGAAAACTTGTAAAAATAACATTTTTATTCTGTACTACGCTTATTTCTAAATTTTTGTAACTTTGTTATCAATGATCGTGATAGGAGGTCTTAGTTCTCTAGATCTCACTACTTTAGTCTCCCCAGATTAGGTTAGAAGGGTTTTACTACAGAACAGTTACCCACATTAAAACAGTTTTTAAATATGACATGATGTGACTATCTAGTTCTAAATTATACTTGGAACTAGTCCAGGATTCATCATGTATCACATAATGTGGAGTTTATTCATCACATATAACCGTACCAACGTAATAAAAAGTGTGAGGTATGGCGAAGAACTCGTCTTTAATTAATGGTTTCTATTTCAACTGCTTAGACACAGATGCTTTTGTTAGGTTTGTTTATTTATTTTTTACAACAAGAGCATTCAGAATGACCTCATTCCACGTGATGGTAAGCGGTCTTGAAGTGCAAAAGTTAGGTCGACAGGCATAATAGACGCCTGTCGCCCTCGCCCTGAAGTCCCACTGAAATGCCATTTCACGCCCCGCCTAAAGAACCTAGGATTGTAGGAGGAAGGAAACACATGAGCTGGAAGGGCATTCCATGACTTAATGGCACGGGGCAGGAACGAGGAACTAAACCTCTTGATATCTTTGTAGTTTGGTTTGAGAATAGGAATTAACTTTATTTGGTGCATTCTAGACAATTCCGGCGGCTATAGATCATCATAGAAGCGAAGGCGATAGGAATGACCTGACTCGAAGTGAAGTGCGAAGCTCAACACCGCTCGGGATGGTGACAAACTAAGGAAGCACTCTGCCCCATCCAGTAACATCGCTGGTTTGACATTCTTCTGGCACAGGATCAACGGCTTACAGGCCGTAAACATAGATGTACCTATTCGTATTGTTACTGCCTACTTCATATATTAAGCCTCGATTAAAGAGACACGCTGCTTTCGGAGACGCTACGGGCGGGTTTCCAGCACTTAATGTGGGAAAGTGGCCGACTTCTCCTTAAACAAGGCTTTAGCTAATAGTAACCACAATTGATGTTTTTTTCAAAACAATCGCAGCATAGTGATCTCCATCGTTCTATGCTGACCGTAGGTACGTTATATTGAGGAAACGTTTGGGTTTATACTGTAGATGACTTGTTTAGCTTGAGTTTGTTGCTCGAAACCATACGAAACTATTCGTAGAAATAGAAAAACACAAGGTCAAGTTCTAGGGAATAATCTGCTTGCATGCATCTACTATTTATTGATTGTATGTGTAGGTACTAAGTATCTGTTTTGGGGCAAACTTCAATTACGTAAATAAAAATTAGTTTTTTCCAAAGACAAACAACCTTTGCTGGAAACTGTCACTGATTGAGTGAAAAAGAAATTGGCTAAAAATCGCTATTATTTGTCGTCATTAAAGTCAAGCCTCCTTGCGAAATCCACATTTGAAGCACTATAAAACAAAAATAAATCAAAATTAACTTTTTTTTAATCTTATCTGAAGGTATAAAAAATACTGGCTAAAACAAATTACCGTTTTATTTTTCAGACACATTTATCTGACAACAATACAGGGTTTATCTGCGGAGACCATTTTTAGAGGCACTAAAGGACAGTCGTAAACTCTTTTACGGTGTTATTTTGCATTTGTTCTATCCTGATATGGCCAGTTTGTGGATTTTAAAGGAGATTGGGCTCTATGATCTGATGTCGGGATACCTACATTAAAGTTCTTTCTAAGTCTTTGACTGCCGAGAAACTAGACACAATAGAAAAACTATTGTTTGCCGGTCACCGGTGACCGGCATGGCGGTCAACGTGTTAATCATCATTATCATCAGCCTATCGAAGTCCACTGCTGGACAGTCCCCAGTTGTTTGTCACTTTGGTCAAACATTTGACTAAATGTTTGTCAAATGTTTGACCAAAGGGACGAACAAACTGTGGAGAGGCATATTTTTGTACAGTTTAATAAAAACTTTTTGATGCAATAAAGGGTCTATCTACAGCCCATTACTTTCATTTCACCAGAGAAAATTATATTAAAACACATTCTTAATTGAATACTTTCATAGTAATTACTGATGATAGGTACCTATAAGAAAAGTATAAAAATAACCGCGGTCGAAACTCGCACGGAGAATTAAATTAACGTATCCCGAGAGACATCAAAAGGACTCAAACCGAATCCCTGGATAACAAGAGGGTCCGTAATAAAATAACAATTGAGCGAATTGCTCCTAGAATAGAATGTACCTACGTCGCGTCGTTGTGAACGACTTACGGTTTCATTGATTTCCAACGCTGATTCCGTTTGATTCGTTTCGTTCAGACTGCAAATCGACTGTCCGGAGCACGATGCAATAAAGTATTGTTTTTTTTTCATTGGAATAGGTTTAACAATTTCGAATATCTGTCGCAGAACCGACAACCGGGGTAAACGAGTTCTGGGCCACTCCAGAGATGCCGTTCGTTAACAAACGTAGTGTAGTACTCAGGACATGTGTAGTGACGATATGCGCATGATTCTTTTCTTGAAAAAAGGCTGGCTTCTCCCATTTTTCGCCACTTTGCTCGATGCTGTTCTTCTCGCATTTGCCAGCCATCTTGCGCTAATCATCGCTCCATCTGGCGTCAGGAATGTACCAAACTAAGTAGTAGTTAATCCTGATGATGTTTCGTTGAAATGTGATCAATACATAATCATGCTTTAGAAATCTTTCGAGTAAAGGCCTAAAAAACAAACAATCCAACCAAAAGGAAGCGTAGGGGAGCAGTTATGTCGAGCTACTATAAAAAAAAGCTAATATATAAAAAAAACTCTTTGATCACTTTCAACAAGGTTAACACTAAAAAAGAATAAATAAAAAAATAAAAAAATAAACCAAGACACAGCATGCTGGGTCACGCAGCGCCATCTAGTCTCAAACTAAGCCGAGTCTTGTACTATGGTTATAAGCTCAAAGTATTTATCTAGGTCTCTGATAAAATTAGATAAATTCTTTTTTTTATTATATAATTAAGTATACAGCAAACATCGTGAGAATCGTGGTCGTCAAATCCTGCCAAAATTTATTAAAATACGACCAATACTCCAAAGTAACCTTTCGAGACTTTTATAGGCCTAAACACCACACAAACCGAACAAAAACCTTGATATCTTTCATCAAGTGCAAGGTTAACAAAAAAAGGTATTACATTTTCCCTTTCCCATTTCGGGCATTTCATCATAAATGTATGGTATCGCAGTAAAAACGTACACGTATCCATCCTTCCTATTCCGAGTTCGCTATCTACCAGCTAACATAGCAAGGTCACTTTATCGCCGGACACAGGGTGGGATGGGTTCGGTTATCCGTCGTTAAATAATTTATAGATTAACGTTTTGACGTGCATGAATATGATATTTTTGACATGAGCGGAAAGATGACGATCGCGAAATGGAGTTTTTTGAGCGTCTGTTTTGATGGGCGATGTAGAAATAGATGAATTTGAAGCCAAAGTATGAAAAGTATTTCAAGCCGGAACAGTTGCTCACACTGTATCAAGCACAAGTTCGGTCATGCATGGAATACTGTTCGCATCTTTGGGATGGATCGGCTAAATACCAGCTTGAGACGTTGGAGTCAATTGTAAAACGTGCGAGGAGGCTCATTAATAACGACTTACTTTGCGACGCGAAACTGCAAAGTCTGGAACACCGTCGTAAAGTCGCCTGTCTGTCGGTATTCTATCGGTTGCATTTTGGAGAGTGTGCGACGGAATTATTTAATTTGATTCCTCCTGCCCCTTTTTATCATCGGACGAGCAGGGATACGGCGAATAGGCACCGTTACATGGTGCAAGTTCCTAGAATGCGCACAGCGCGTGCGAACGGCTAAACTATGGAACTCTTTGCCGGGCTCCTTGTTCCCCGAGACATATAATCTTCCAATGTTCAAGGCACGAGTCAATCGGTTTTTGCTGGGTGAGCGCGTTCCATCGTAGACTACGATATCGCTTACCATCAGGCGAATCGCAGTCAAGCGCAAAAACATTTTGAATAAAAAAAAAATTATGACGCTGACAACTGGAGAGGCCTTCGTCCAGCAGTGGACTGTAATAAGGTGGTGATGATGATGATGTAACAGGTCATTTATTTAGTACTGACAAGTGATTCATTTGGTTACTTGACCCTGTTAGGTACTATAAAAAATAACTCCCATAACCGATTCCTCGCCCGTGCAATAAAATACATGTTTTAATTTTCACGTAAGCTAGAACCGTTCACCTGTGAATCTCTTTGGAGAGCCACTGAATAATGAACAACCTTCTGGGGTCAGACGGCTCGTGGTACTTTAAACATGTACGATATTACCCTTTTCAAGATACTGTACCTATCTTTATACAAATTGATAAAGATTGTTGGACTTGTGGTCTATAATAAATTTTGTAACTCAAGTTTTTTTTTTTATAGTGTAATGATCTCGTTTCGTCTCTTTTTAATAATCTCGACATAATGGCTTCCCTACGCCTGATGGAAAGCGAAAGAGAGGCCCAAGTCGCTGTGACAACTGGCAAGTAACTGGTCAGTTACCTGTCAGTTGCCACTGCCATGCCGGCCCAACCCCAACCCCCCACGAGCCCTGGACACCCTACTCACCAGCAGAAACACGACCCGAAGGTCATTTGGCTGCGGTATTCTATAGGGTGGAGGTCCTTCCCCGGACGGGCAGCTCAATTCGAGCGAAGATTCGCTATGCCCTACCTCTCTTAATTCAAGTATTTTAATATGGGAATTTTTAAAATCATTATGGGTTTGCGCTTGGTCACAGTTCACCTGATGTTAAGTAATATTGGAACCTACCATGGAGCGCGCTTACCTAGTAAATACAGATTCACTCTCGTCTTGAACACCTGAAGATTGTATGTCTCAGGGAACAAAGAGTCCGGCAAGGAGTTCCATAGTTCGGCCGTTCGTACTAAGTAAGTAGAGGCAAAACGCACCACTTAGATGGTTATGAAGGATAAATAATAAGAAGGCATGGGCCTTCTTTCGTATCTGTACTCGTCAAATCAAATCAAATCAAATCAAATCGTTTATTGCCTTTCATGAATGTTTACAAGGTGTGAATTACAATTATTCCAGTACATCATGTTGCCCAATTGGGCATAGCCTATGAACGTGAAATTGATATTACATTTTATTGTAGGTACGTTATATACTTAGTCAAATATATTATTATTACTTTTGTTAATTCTTTAGTTTAATCATTTTGTCAATTACACAAACATTAGTCATTTTGTTAATATTTTCTCATTTATATTTTAATAATAATAATAATAAATTTATCTATATATAATTATAAAAATGTCATTCTGTATCTATATTTTATTGTTAAAATATTCACATAAATTATAGTAGCACTTTTTAATGAGCAATTTTTTCAATTTTGTCAAAAATATTTTAGTATTTGATTCTGACCTTAATTCATTTGGCAGATGATTGTGTATTTTTATTGCTGTAAAATAAGGACTGGAGTGAAATATTGCCATACGGCTGATTGGCAGTTTATATTTATTTAAATTATTAGTCCGGGTTGGTCGATTACAAGTGGATGTCCGGTACAATCTTATACTTTAGATCAGTAAAATACATACTCTCATACTAGCTGTGCCAGCGACTTCGTCCGCGTGGAATAGTTTCTTGGGTAGTGATTTTAATGACCCCCAGTGCCTGGCAGCTGGCAGCGGCGCGGCGCAGATCTCGGCGCGCTTTATATACCCGCGCAAACGTACAGCAGGCTCGACGTGATTAGTTAAATCGGCGTAACTTTTTTATTTATGGACCGATTAACATGAAACAAACACTAAATGTTAAGGGAAGCTTCCAGCAATATATTAGTGAAAACCGCATCTTAATCGGATACGCGGTTTCTGAGATTATCGTGCACAAACATACAGACAATCAGACAAACCGACAAACCGACAAACCGACAAACAGACAAAAATTCCAAAAATCATTGTTTTGGGTACTATTGCATTAATAAAGGCCTCCCATAATATTTTTTCACATATATCTTCCATGTTCAGACAGCGATTCGTTACATTTTTATTATATGTATAGATAAAATGTATAGAAGATAGAAAACAGTTAACTATTAAAATGCAACGTTGAGAGTGTTTACAAAAAGTGTTTCTAAACGATCGGTTTATTAGTATGTCGCAGCAGCTTAGGGCTGCCAAATGTTTTCGTAGTTATTTATAGCCAAACTCATCTTTTGTGTGCATTAATATTATGTCTGTTTGTATTGGTCCAGATGTTTTTTATGTAGGTATACTTAATATGTATTTGTTTTTAAGTAAGTTTATCAGTTGTTCGGTACTCATAGTAGAAGCTTAGACGGAGTTTGGGAGTAAACGGAGTTATGTGACCCAGCGTGGCATGTCTTGGGTTATATTTAAAATTATTTGTTTTATTCTACTATGTTAGTTTCAATGTTTAAAATATACTATGTAAATTAATTCTATTTCTAATTAGGGATGTAAGGGAGTGGCCTATCATCTTTTCGCTCCAAGCCAACCTCACCTGCCCGTGGTGCATCCTGCCGAATAACAAACGAGGCGCTGGCAACCGACTGGTGGCGGTATAACCATCACAATTGAAGGCGTAGCTGAATACTAAAGACCGGTGACGGGCAGCAGCGTCACCGGAGCAAGAAGCTACGCCCTGCGATCGCCAACCCGCCTGCCCAGCGTGGCGATTATGGGTATATCCTCCAGATGTTTTCTCTAAGTGGCGAATAACTGGAGAGGCCTATGTCCAGCAGTGGACTGTAATAGGCTGATGATGATGATGATGTTAATTAATTCATCAATAACCACTTGAATGATTTTAATTCATTTCACACTACCTACTTATTGACACACTATTATGATCTGTTCTGTATTCTTGTTGGTGTTTTTTTTTTCTCTTATTTAAAAAAAGTCATGTTTATTTTTGGTTTTCGTACTTTAAAATTTTTATCAATGCTGTTTACGCCTATAATTGGAATAGGAACCTATGTTCAAATATTTTTATTCTAAATCTTGTAATTCTTTAATATGATCGGTTCATTATAATGTCAGTGTCCTTGTTTAAATAAATAAAAATAGATAAAATGTAACTGAGCAACTTCATTTTTCCTCATACACTTTGCATCATCGCGAACCCTATTCCCTGGCTGGCACGAGTCCAGGTGTCTCCCGAACTTGATGTTATTCTTGTAACCCGACCCCTTTTAGACGGAAAGTGGACAGGTTCAACGCTGACCTCCCATTGATTAGAGGACGCCCATGAAACAGTGTGCCTAGCACGAACATTTTCGAAAAAGTATGCGTAACGTTTCCGTAAACATTTGTATGAAACTTGGTACAGCGCCCCTATCGTGCGTAAGAGGTACTACGTTTACGTAGTGAAAATTATCGCCCGTTTACGGTTACGTTACGCATACTTTTTCGAAAATGTTCGTGCTAGGCACACTGGTCCGATGTGACGATACTGTCTGCCTGACTGTTTTGTTTTTAACAGACTTCAAAAAAGGAGTTTTTTTTGGTGTATTTTGTATATTACCATATATCTCCGAGAATTAGGAACGGGTTAGGAAAATTATTAAATATTGTAACACCCGAACCACAACACTGCTACTCGAACCGCATAAAAACATTAATAGTGTGTAGTACACACTAACACCAATAGATGGCGCTGGGTGTCACTTACATCGCGGGGTCGTTGCGATCCTACGGAGGCATATAACCTCCCCATACTTTTGATTTGTATCCATTCTTAGGGACAAGTCCTAGTGCAAACTATATACTTTCACACCTGCTGACATATATAGTTGAATCTACAGGCTTTACTTGAGCCTATAGCTGGCTGCATATATGTTGCGTCTCTCCGGAGGTCAACATATTGAACGCCACCTATAAGCCTCCTATCCACTGTTATACAGTTATTACGCAATAAACGGTCTTCCAACCCTTCGTTGCGGTTTTAACTTGTCTTCACCCTACGGTCGACGCCTTGCCCCCGTCTTCATCATCGTCCTAGTTGTCCCAACGTCACAATTGGCGCCCAACGTGGGGCCTCGAGTTAACACGCGCATCGCCGTGACAACACTACGAGTGGACCTCTATTGTGAATTGGACGAAGAGGTTTGATGAGTGAAGACGACGTTGGAAGCGTATCTCCGAGCGACGGATTCTTTGATACCCTACCTTACGTCACAAGATCAGGACGTGTGACTACTGTCGAAATGTCACAAAGCAAACTTTATGCCCTCACTGAAGATATGTTGGAAAAGCTGGTATCGAAACTGTCTTCACCGGATTCACATACAGGCTCCTTTACTACGTGCTCCTATAGTTATGATGGTCGGAAGAGTGCTGATACAGTGGAAGCGTTTCTGTCTGCTGTAAACATCTTCAAAAGAAGACAGAAAATGGCTGATCGAACTGCTTTGGACGAAATACCTTTACTTCTCAAAGATGAGGCTGGTGTATGGTGGCAAGGTGTCAAAAATGAAGTCAATACTTGGAAGCAGTTTGAGACATGTCTGCGAGAAAACTTTGCACCTAGAAAAGAAGACTATCTCATATTTTACGAAATAACGCAAATGAAACAAAATCGTGATGATTCTACTGAAGAATTTATACGACGTAAGAGATTCTTGTTCTCACAACTCTCGAATCCTCTTACTGAAACCATGGACATCTTGTATGGAATCCTCAGCTTGGAAATCAGGGACAAAATTCCTCGTGCTAGTGTGAGGACGTTTGATAATTTGATTCAGGCAGCCCGAGCAGTTGAACATGTCCTAACAGAAAAAGCAGCTGAACCAGATGGCCTGCAATCAAACCTACGAATGGGTGGTGGCTCAAAGAAAAAATGCAAGTTTTGCAAGAATCTGGGACATACTGTCGACACTTGCAGAAAGAAACAATTCGCAGAGAATAAAAAGATGGAACAAGAGATGCGTCCTCAAGGCAAGATGGAGGCTGTCACGCAAGCACCATCTCCTTCGACGCCTAAGTTTAGTTGTTATGGTTGTGGCACGCCTGGGGTTGTTCGAAGTAACTGTACCACTTGCCATAAGAGCAAACAGAAAACCCAAGATGTTGGAGTGTACTCTGTGGATACCCCAACAGATGCTAGAGATAGACCAATGGTGTACTTGGAGATAGATGGCATCGTCACCTCAGCATTTATAGATAGCGGTGCCAAGACGAGTATTGCATCGTACTCCCTTTATGAGAGACTGAAAGCTAAGGGATATTCTTTTAAAGAAGTTGATGTGGGTGTGACTTTGGCTGATGGAGTGAAGAAAAGGCAAAATGTATTGGTTACAAAGGTGCCAGTTTCATTCCACAGCAAAACTATACCAACCACCTTTTTAGTCTTTCCACATTCACGCAGCAACCACACTCTTCTTGGTATAGGCTTTCTTCAGGATGCTCACATGGTGCTCAACCTTCCGCAGAACACTTTCTATTTTCTTGAAGAACCGCATGACCAGATTGAGCTGTATGAAGAAGGATTTGTGACATTCAGTCGGAATGTTGATCTCTCTGCAGTAAATACTGCCACAGTTGCAGCTTCTCATACCTTCAATTATAAACTTCATCCAATAGACTTCGACAGGGATGAAGAGGGCTCCGCTTGGCCTTCTAATAAGAGGCATTGCACTAGATTGTTCGACGGATATTCGCCTGTTATGGATGCATTGTTTAGAGATGCTCAGACTAGCCTCAGCGATTATGACCAATGGGACCAGGAGTCGGACCTTTTTCCTGATACCAAGCACCCAGAATAATACATTGGGACACAAAACGAAAGTGTGACGCAGTAGGAGTAGTTTTGGTGCAGGGGAGATCGACAGAGAGACGTCGAGGACATCCAACCACATTCTTATCCTGTCTTACGGGTCGGGACGACCTCGTAGACAGAGGGGAGACTGTAACACCCGAACCACAACACTGCTACTCGAACCGCATAAAAAACATTAATAGTGTGTAGTACACACTAACACCAATAGATGGCGCTGGGTGTCACTTACATCGCGGGGTCGTTGCGATCCTACGGAGGCATATAACCTCCCCATACTTTTGATTTGTATCCATTCTTAGGGACAAGTCCTAGTGCAAACTATATACTTTCACACCTGCTGACATATATAGTTGAATCTACAGGCTTTACTTGAGCCTATAGCTGGCTGCATATATGTTGCGTCTCTCCGGAGGTCAACATATTGAACGCCACCTATAAGCCTCCTATCCACTGTTATACAGTTATTACGCAATAAACGGTCTTCCAACCCTTCGTTGCGGTTTTAACTTGTCTTCACCCTACGGTCGACGCCTTGCCCCCGTCTTCATCATCGTCTAGTTGTCCCAACGTCACAATATAGTTTTTTTTTTGGGAAAAAATGCTGTACGGGTCAAATATCACAGGTGATTTTATTTAACCCGTTCTAAAGTGAGCCCGGAATAGAGAAAAGTGGCGTGAATTAAAGGAGACCTACGTTCAGCAGTGAACGGACCAAGGCTGTTGATTGATTGAAAGTGGGGATGGTATGATACTTGGTTCTTTTTGGGGTTACATATCTCAAAAGAAAATAGAAATCGCTTTCAGTAAACACAAATACAAACCCCGCTAAGACTTAGGGCGCCGCAAATACTATGAAGCTAATTTGTTCATAAAAATTATCATTTTCACAAACCGCTACAAATTTTAGTGACGTCATTGCCAATTAATCGTTCAATTAAAATTTAATCCCACTTTTAACGTTGATTGGGTTCGTTGTTTCAGGGAAATTTCCACGGGGTACCTTGAAAGCCGAAACTCTCTACTCAAATATGGAAATAATTTTAGGACTAAATGTTGGAGAACAGACCAGGTCATTGTTTTAATTTATTTCAATGTTGAAGTGTGTGCCCGAGTACATTAGATAATCGATATTTCGACAGCTGTTAAGTCAAGAAGTGTGAAAATTAGTAAGTTGCGGTCATTAGTGCCTAACTATTTCTTGATGACGAAATTGGTTCAGTGACAGTGAACGCTGAATAGTGGGCGCGTGTTCGATCCCCGCACAATACAAATATTTGTGTGCATGTCTGTTTCTATTCATCATCATCAGCGTACCGCCGTCCACTGCTGGATATAGGCCCCTCCAGTTGTTCGCCACTTAGGGTAAACATCCAGATGTCCTCCAGAGGATATACCCATAATCGCCACGCTGGGCAGGCAGGTTTGGAAACCGCAAGGCGTGGCTTTTTTCTCCGGTGACGCTGCTGCCCGTCATCGGCCTGTGGTATTTAGCTACTCCTTCAATTATGATGGTCATACCGCTAACCGTCGGTTGCCAGCGCCTAGTCTGTTATTCTTCAGGATGCACGCCACGACGGGTGACGTGAGCTTGGCTTGGAGCAAAAAGATGATAGGTACATACTCTGTTTGCATTGGTCTGAGTGTTTGATATAAACTCTAGTTTCAGATTTCAGGCACCGTGACAAAGCGCTATTTTAGATATGCATGCACCGCCGCTCCCAGTAACTCCTGTACGCTTCGCGAATCCACAACTGAGTTAGGATTGCGGGTGACATAAACGTGCGAGTTGTTTCGTGTGTAAATAAGTTATACGGTTTGCCGGTAGACGCAATGACGTTAGTGTAATCGCAAATTTGATAGCAGGAATTAGTCAGGTGGATATCAAATCCGTGTTTGCAATTGTATAGTTTGTTAAGTTCCGTGATTCCTGATAAACACTTATGTTGACAAGCTTCTAGATGTCGAAACTTGTCGAAACACGAATGTCTGTCTGTCTCGGGTGGGGATCGAACCCACGACCCTTGGTTCAGAAGGCAGGGGTCACTACCAATTGAACCGCCGAGCCAGACAAAATTTCTAAATCTATACTTATTCCTAAAGTAAAAGTCATGTTCTTAATAATTTACACAGTCGTTTACAATACAATACATGCTCACTTAAAATAAATTGTTCAAGCGATTAGTGACAACACAAGATAAATGACAAATTTCTTTGCTCATTTTTTGTTTGACAACTTCTGTCAGTGCGCTCGCGCCCGTGCACGTGTAAGTATAAACAAATCCGGATGGATTACGTTTTCAAGAAGATTGAATGTTTACATCTACAAAATGTTTCTTACTAATTACATAAAAAGCATTACTAATAGGTACAAATCCAGACACGGAACGTACGTCGGCAGCCCCGCCTCTCTAAAGATGCTTGTTTACGCTTCTTCTTGAATACTTCGCCTTACTTATGTTTGATTTTTCTCATTAGACCCTACTACATATAACAATCAATCATAACACGATCGTTCGATGAACGGATAGCGTGTTTTTGTACCATACATAAATGCCTCTCCTATTTGTCCGTATTCGTTCGTACGAACTAAATTCATGTAGATCAACGTTGACAGGTTCTCAGGAGATCATTTTTATGGCATAAATCCAAGAACATATTATGTTCGATTTATCATAGTAGGACACCTTGAACAAGGCCTTAAGCCTTAATGCACGCAATCGATCAGAAGATTCCAGGTGCGATAGGTAACCTGTCGGATCAATTTTGGAAACGAACTTTTCTAAATTGTCACAGGTCTGAGTGTTCTGGTATACGCTCCCAGCCATCATCTGATACTATGAGATGGGAAACCTATAATTTAAACAGATAACAGTATTAGATTATTAGATTTATAGATTGGGATGTAAGGGAGCGGCCTATCATCTTTTCGCTCCAAGCCAACCTCACCTGCCCGTGGTGCATCCTGCCGAACAACAAACGAGGCGCTGGCAACCGACTGGTGGCGGTATAACCATCACAATTGAAGGCGTAGTTAAGTACCACAGGCCGATGACGGGCAGCAGCATCACTGGAGCGAGAAGCTACGCCCTGCGATCGCCAACCCGCCTGCCCAGGGTGGCGATTATGGGCATATCCTCCAGATGTTTGCCCTGAGTGGCTGAGTGGCGAGCAGCTGGAGAGGCCTATGTCCAGCAGTGGACTGCAATAGGCTGGTGATGATGATGATGACGGTGTGAATTATCTGGCGTTCATTTAATTTTATGGTGCATTTATTATTTAGACATATTAGAATCCTTACGGCTACCTTCGAACAGATTGAGGCAACATTATCGTTGGATTAACGTTGTATCTAATCTGGGTTCAACAATCAGTAATCCGTAAGTCGGGATTAAACAGTGTTACGGTAAATTACTGCAGACTAATTAACGGACATAAGATCGCGTTCAAGCTAATCCTGCAACTGAAATTAAATTTACAAGAAGGTATGTTTTATAATTTGTATGGCGCTTGCAAGTTTGCCAGCGTAACGGAATATAGATGAGTCTCGATTTTAGTATTAATTATTCTTATTAGCACAAGGTTTGTGTAGTATAAAAATACAAGAAATAATTTAGTTAAAAAACATGACGATACGCTGGGTAAGCTAGTATGTGCATGATACACTCTTTCTCTGCCGCCTCTTGCATAAAAAAACTATAAAAGTAAACACCCAAACCATCTATGTACTTAACTTTCAAGATAGCCTCAGTGCCTCGGCTTTTTTTTATAGTAGTTCGACATAATGGCTTCCCTACGCCTGATGGAAAGCCAAAGAGAAGCCCAAGTCGCTGTGACAACTGGCAAGTAACTGGTCAGTTACCTGTCAGTTGCCACTGCCACGCCGGCCCAACCCTAACCCCTCACGAGCTCCGGAGACCCTGCTCACCAGCAGAAACACGACCCGGATTCATTTGGCTGCGGTATTCTATAGGGTGTGGAGGTCCTTCCCCGGACGGGCAGCTCAATACGAGCGAAAATTCGCTATGCCCTACCTCTCTTAGCTTACCTTCCAACTGCGTTTTGACGTGTCTCTCTAAACACTTTTTTTATTTTTTTTATTTAAGGGCCTTTATTTGATTACCTCAAAATTTATTTATTATTCATTCATTTACCTCTCTTAACACTTGACATTGGCGAATTATCCGCGTCAACTCTACACGAGTGATAGAGTCCATTTCCAAAAAAATACCTTTCAAGTCTCACTACCTTAAATAAATAAGTGCGAAAATATTTTACTAACTCGATCACAATAGAATAGAAGTTTGGCTAAACTATAATCCTCGCCTGGTATTTGCCGCTAATCAATATCTACTAATACATAATTACTAATCCACATGAGGAATGTTTGCCGACGCTAATGTGATAACGTCTACTGATTGAGACAACATAGGCAAAGAAAATAACATAAACACTAGGTACCTACATAATGACAAAACGATAAATTCAATATTGATGTTATTAAAGGAGATGCGACTTCTTACGTCTCTTAAACTTTACATTTACATTTTAATGACTTATTTACAGATAATAATTTAAGTAAATTAATAAATAATTAAAATAATTCTATTGATGTAAATAAATAACAACCTTTTGGACTGTTTGTGGCACTTTCTTACATTAAACCAACGAGGCAGTCCAAATGGAATATTGAACATCATAGATAATGTACGTATACATATATAAATACAAGAAAACCTAATTAACCTAATCCTAAACTTGACTAATATTTACAAACAATAAATAATAAATATGTTAAATTTTGCAAACAAAATGAACGAGTGCGAAATAACCCAATATTAGGAGAAGCATTTGAGTTTCACAAAGAGGCGAGAGAAGCCCAAGTCGCTGCGACAACGGGCAAGTAACCGGCCAGTCACTTATTGCACTATCGTCGGATTCGGAGTACTTAGCTACACACGGGCGAACGTAAAGTTGCCCAGATTATGTCACACTAGTTCGCTGGATGTCTTGGAAATTGTTGACTTTCAAATTGTATTGGTGACAAAGATGAATTTGATATGTGGACGTCTGTAAATTATTATGTAGAACCAAGGACATTACAGCTTAACTTAAAGGTTTTTGTGTAGAACCTACAAGACAAATTATTTCAAAAACAATATTTAAAAATAAACAAAGCCCCGTAAACAAACCTTCAATATTCTCCATGGCCAGCATTTTCTCGACCTTCACAGATAAGAAAAATCACTAAATAACACCACTTTTTCTTTGTACATCTAAACTTAAAAAACACAGAATCAGAGCTACGCCTGTCTGTCACCCGCTATTAAATTGCCCCTAAATCGACCTCGTCACGCATCGCTTCTCACAAAACACGCTAATTTTAAAACATCAAAGAGCCTAACAGAATTATTCACTCAGACAAATTCGCTAAAATATCCCACGGCACTGCACTATAACTTTCGTGAATTCAAAAATAATAATGGCGTCTCGCGGAGAAAAATTTTCGCGCGCAAAGTTCGCTTTTTAAACTGGCACCCACGTCGTCGTGGCAGTGGAGTCGAACACAAACTGTTCTATTTTTGTTGTCCGACCAAATGAAAAGATTTACACATGTGATTTATTCGCATGTGCAATTTGTGGTGGGCTATTTTGTTTATTTAGAATTTAATTGCTTGGCACTAATATGATATACGAACGCGTATCCGCCACTGGATCGCTCCTAATTTTCATAACATTATGAATGTTTGCAATGGTCCGGAATAAATGCGGAGCGTAAGTTGATTAAAATTAATTTACAGCTTTATTTATGTGTTTGTCATAAAGTGTGATTACTTATGTGTCATTCTAGGCGAGTCTATGAAATTACGCAATGGTCGCCTACGCTATAATGCGAAACTCTTGTATTAAATTGTGATAAGAGAGGATTCTTTTATGAAAATATTAACCTAATTTGCCTAGGTATTATAGGAACGTTTAATGCGTAGTTAATTGGTAAAAAGGCTTATAAGTATTACTAGCTTTTGCCCGCGACTTCGTCCGCGTGGCGTGTTATAAAAGAGAGATATGCATGTCAAATTTCAATCATCTAACTTACGCGGTTTAGATTTTTTCATACAAAAGTTTTTTCCCGCTAACTCCCGTTCCCGTGGGAATTTCTCAAAATACAGCCATAACTAAACTTTATATTTACTAAGGTACCTGCATGCCAAATTTCAAGCGTCTAACTTAAGCGGTTTAGATTTTTCATACAAAAGGATTTTCCCGCTAATTCCCGTTCCCGTGGGAATTTCGGGAATTCCTTTCTTAGTGCACCCCTACGGTACCTAAGCTACGTCCCTTCCAAATTTCAAGTGCCTACGTTTAGCCGTTTGGGCTGTGCGTTGATATGTCAGTCAGTCAGTCAGTTTCTCCTTTTATATATATAGAATAGATTTCAAAAAACCAGTCAGTCAGATGCTTTAAAATAGTTCGTGTTTAAATCCATGCATTTAAAAACATAGCTCCCAAACGCTGTCTTTGTAATGAAAGCAATTTAGAATGTCTGTAAAATCTATAACGTCAATATCAATCATTGCATAACAAGATAGACAGGTTCTTCTTCACCAAGTGTCTTTCAAACTATGGAAGATTGGCAGTCATCTCCGCATAGCTGGCCTTGCCCAGAGCGATTGAGAACAGTTGAGCAACGGTCGCAAATCCTGTCCACTCCCTGATGTTACGCAACCATGACTTCTGGCGTCGCCCTGCACGTCCTTTTCCCTCTACCTTGCTTATACATCATTATGATTAGGTGGAGGTCATATCCTATCGTGTTCCAAGTAATAATATGACTTGAAAGCCATTTTCATCTTTTTGATGGTCTGCAAAAAGTAAACAGGTTTGGCCTCTGACCTTGTTGGTAATTTTCTAAATAGATAGTTATGTTCCTCCTTACACTCCTGACACACACTACACTCAAACACACACACACTCATTACACATACACTTACACATATACATGCACACTCACTAACATTCACAAGTTATTATTGTAATTTACCAAATACCTTTTGTATCAAATATTATTATCTTTACTGGCTTGAACCGCCCACCCTTAACTCATGAACTTGTATAACAGCAAATTTGTAAAATTGAATTTGGCCACTGCGTTACAAGCTTGGCTTAGTGCAGAGACCGTTACAAACTACACAATGTTAACTGTTTTTGGAAATAAAGATAATTTATTATTATTATTATTAAAAGCTACTCTTTACTGGACAGAGCTGTTACAAGTCATTCAAGATTTATGCTTATCGGTAGCGACAATACCTACCTATATCCAGATACCTAACTTCAAGTAAAAGATCTTAATGACAAGAGAGCTTTAAGTTATACCAACATACTGACTATAGAATCTACAAAGTTTCTACATAATTCATAAGCAACTCAAGTGTCTAGTCTAGGCTAGCCTCATGTAATCTAACTTTACATTAAGCCCGATTAAGATTCTAACTAACAAGTGAAGCGAATCGTTGTCACAGTCATAAGACTGAAGCTATTATTAATAACTTCCTGCAAACCAGGGAATCCGCTAGCAGATCTATTTATACTACACTCCAATTATAACACCGCTTAAAATACCACCGGTCGGTCAAAATCGATAGACAATTACTTTACGACAACACCAAAGGCGCTATGGTTAAAGCTTTCAGTGAAGCGCGAAAGGATCCATATTCGATTATACTTCAGACAGAGAAGTTGAAAGGGAACCGTCTGTTATGGCATGTAATGAGGAGAGATAAGAAAAATGTGACCGATTCGTGATGAAGCTGAGTGTGAATGAGTGAAGAGGGCGGGGCTGCCAAAACAAAAGATGGATGGACTGCGTGAATGATGATATGGCTGAGAAAGGAGTGAATGGGACCATGACGGCTGATAGGAATGAAAGAAAGAGGAAAACATATTGCGCCGACCCCAGATAATGGGAACAAGGCAGGCAAATGATGATCATGACTTCAAATGCAGATTTGTCCAGAACTATCAACTAGCGCCCTGTGGTATTTATTTTTATCCAAGAGGGGACAGACGAATAAATGAGATGCCTGGTGGTAAGCAGTCAACACCGCCAATGGAAACCAACCCCGTGGAACTCAAATCGACTTCTGGGGTCGCTGCCAGCCTTTTAGAATACTACCGAGCTATTCTGCCTATCGTAAGAGACGACTAAAAAGTTTTTTTTGAGTCTACCGCGCTGTGGCGGATTTTAAAGTCTCTCCAGGGGTCCCAACTCCCCTCAAACTGAGCGCTCGTAGGATCATCCACCGTCGGGTTTAGTGGGTATTCTCTGCTAGATTGCCCCTTGACCCTGAAGTAGGTACGCATACCCGACGAAGAAAAAAGACTTTCGGCTACTTGAACCCGGCTTATGACTACCTACTAATTGAGCCAACAAGCCAATCAAGTCAAATATTTACTTATTCCTATGTGTCTGCTAAAAGCTTAAATTACGCCTACGTTTAATTAAGTACGAAATTACTAAACCATACCAAACTACTATTTGATCTGCTTATTAAATTTGAGACACTTAGCACTTAATACTATGTTTGATAGATAAGCACTTTGCACAGACCTATTTACTGTGTTTTGTATCTATAGATAGGTATAATCTATTAGGTAGGCAGACTAAGTACCTATTCATAATTTGAGACTCATAGAAACAATATTGGTAGGTATATTTACAAGATAGGTATATTATTGCACTAAGATCGAGAGGATAGGAGAAGGTACCTATTTGGTTGGAATTTGTTTGGTATTTTCATGATGATAACTGGCATAATTGTATCTTGTCAAAAGCCATGATAGGTCAAAGATGAAAGTGGCGAACATTTGGAAAAAACTTTTATGTCCAGCAGTGAAATGTTAAAGGCTGATGGTCGTTCAAGGTAGTCGGTTCTAGTCCGCTACGTAAATTCTTGAATACCTACATACCTCTATTCTTGAATATTTGGCTTTTGTCTTTAATGGGGAATATCTAAAGAAATTAAGTAGTTAAGTAGGTAGGTAAGGTTCGACTCCCAATCAGGAAGAGACGATCGTTTTCTTTTTAGAGACTTCCCAGTCTATAAACTTAGTATAACAAGTGTTTGGAGTCTGATTTATTTATTAAATGGGAGTCTCACAATGGGAATCACGCATTAATTATATAGGTTCAATAATTTCCCAGTAGGTATCAAACAGGCAGCCATATTAAGAAAATGGAGTCCCTAAGTAACACCTTTATGCCCGTAAATCCGTAAGTAAATCTACCACGCACTTCTCACAAGTTCCAAATATTTTATTACGACGCCCTACGCGTTGATGCGGGCCCAAACTTAATCTGGGCTGTATAAATAATGAAACAGTAACACCCTTACGTACAGGAACAATACATACAAGCATTTTGAAAGCAGCGACGCGCTACGTAACGTATAAGTATGTAGTGAATAGGCGCCTACAATAGATAAGTGTCTTTTAAAACCTTCATTTAGTGCCAAGATTTTAATGTACTTTATAATAATCAAAATGCGAAAGCTAGGTTCCTCAAATTGATTTGGATCTGTCCCCTGAGGAGTGTGTGTCTGTGGAGTCTGCCGAATATGTGGTTGTCGCCTAAATACTTCCTAGGAACTCCAGGCCCCATGGCACCGTCCCAAGGCGCTTTTATGTGGGTATTCCCTAACTAATTTCCATCTCGAGACAAGGTGCCGCCCTCCCTGTTCTTCCAGAGGGTCGCGTTATCACGCGGTATGTGAAATTATACAAAACAAACACAAATTCATCCATCATTACGAAGCTAAGCGGTATTCGTCTATTAAAAATATTATTAGAAGTCTATTAAAAAGAGATTCGGAGGTTTTGTGATTTTGATTGATTTGTGTGCACGTTTTTGAACGCAACCCCCTGGCCGTGAAAATAAAAAAAAATCAATGTCACTATGACAGCTGACAGCACCAACCAAACATCACGTTTATTTTGATTGCTACTTCGTGCAATGTTTTGCTTTTATTTCAAAACTTAATTCGAAATATTAATCGAATCTAATGTGCTATAAAGTGCCGTTACTAATCTATTAATCAGTGTTACTCAAGTGTCTCACACTATGTCAGAAGACGAGAAATCCTTGCATCGCTTAGAAGGCTCATCGGGGGACTGTGCAGGTGGTTTGATCATCAAAAAGAAGGAAAAACCTGACGAGTTTCAGTTTGCGAGGCCTTCCTTATTAGGGTTAGATAAGCTAGCCGCAGCTAAACGGAAGCAGAAGAGTCTCATATCGTTCCAAGACGATGTAGACGAGGATGAAATTGCTGAGAGCAGCAGAGACCCTGGAGGTACAAAAGAGCGTAAATATAGGAGGCACAATGAGGAAACACCGACTTACACTGGTGGTATATCGGAGCAGGCGCGGGAACGCATGCTGGAGAGGTTACAAAGGTAATTTCGTATAGATATCCATGTAAAGAGCAGAAATAATATGATGCAATGTAGTTGTTACTGTTTCTGTTGAAAAATAGGACCATTTCTTTTTTAGGATTGTTAGAACTAAGTGAAAAGACCTTAGTATTTTTCCCATGAAATATTAATCTTTTTTAATCTCCACATAAAACCAATTACTTAAAATCTGGTTGACAAAGTGAGATTATGTTTGTCAAAACATTTAATAGACACATATGACTAATTTTAAAGCTTCCTACATGTAAAACAACATGTCTAAAACCATGGACACCAAAGGTTTTTGTTTGATAAACTTGTTCTCATGTATATTTTGCAATATGTACTAAAATACATAAATTTTAACTTGGGTATGAGGTATTAGGTCATGGGTGTTGTTGAAGATGACTACGGGAATGTCATGATATGGGCAGCTGCCTAGTGTGTTGACTAAGGCAAATCCTCCCAAATGGAACATGTCTTCGGGGAGGCCAGGATGTCTTCAGGCTAATAATGATATTAGTAAAATAAAATATTTTATTTCTGCAAATAGATTCATGAGTAATACTTTTGCATGTCAAACATTTTTTTCCCTACTAGCACTTCGACATGATAAGAATGAGGCCTAAACCTAAACCTATGTATTGGTAATTCAATAATATTCTGTGGTACTTTGTTAAAGAATTTTACACTTAGCCCAGAAAATGAGTTGCCAGTTTTATGAAGCCTGAGGTTTGGAACAGCAAGTTTGTTCTTGTTTCTTGTGTTAAATTTATGGCAATCAGCATTTCTTTTGTAAATATGAATATTCTTTCGTACATTCACAAGTATCATTACCAGCTTGAGGACAAGCCTAAACTTTAAAAATAATTTATTCATACACTTTCTTTATCTTTATTGCATTTACAAAGTTAGGTTTACCATTGTAAAACGTATGTATCTGCTCATTAGCAGAGTTTGGAAATCTTGAAAATTTATGTGTATGTGTACATTAAATGAGCTGGCCTGACTATTATTTTTCTGTTTACAGACGAGATAAAGAGTTAAAAGAGAAAGGAGTACATAACTCTACTCAAGAAGAAAAGAAATCTAGATCAAAGGAAGATGAGGATGATCGGTTCTACCGCCACCGCTATGATCGTCGAGAAAAGGACAGAAGATATGATGATTATAAGAGAGACAAAGACAGAGATAGACGAAGAGACCGGGATGACCGGTCTGATCGCAGGGACAGAGACTCGGATAGGAGGGATAGAAGGGATAGTGAAAGAAGTAGAGACAGTTCTAGAAGGAGCTACTATGAACCTAGGTTTAAAGATGCACCTAGGACTCCCAGGTATTGTAATTTATAGCCTGTATATGTAAAACTGTTATGAGATTATCCTTTAGTGGGCGTATTATTGTGTGATATTTATTCATTTAAATAACTCTACAAATAGGGGTTATAAGAGTTAATCACTTATGGTCTAAGGTCACGCCATACAAAGACCTTCACTGAGATGTTTATATGATGATACTTATTTCATATGTAATTGAATATGTCAATAAATATAATGCATCAAATTTTAGCCCAGATTTTAGTACATGTGAATAAAACGCAAATATGTAATACATGATATTGTCTTCTATTGGAACAGATGACAGGGACAAACAAGACAACAATAGGAACAACAAACTTTTATTTACCTCATTAACAAGTGAAAACACTAATAACTGAAATAGCAACAAAATTTATTGACAGTTGATCAATTACCTAATTATATGAATTGACATCAGTCACAAACACATTCTTTGGGCGACCGGTCTATAGTAAATTGTAATCTATGTTTTCAGTATGAAAGTGTTGAAGCCAACTGACAAGACAGCCTGGGACGACGACGACGACGATCCCAAAGCCCCGATCCGCAAGTCGAGCTGGGACTTCCCGACACCGCTGCCGCGTGATGGGCCCTCGGACAGATCCCAGCGCAGCGAGAGAGGAAAACCACTAAGGGATTATAAGGGAAGGCCGTACGACCCCTCTGAAAGAGCAACACCACATAAGTAAGTTTGTCTCATACTAAGATTCATGGTTGAACACAGCGCCATCTAGCCCCAAACTAAGCCGAAGCTTGTACTATGGGTACTAGACAACTGATAAACTTACTTAGATACTTTTTTTTTGTATATAAATACATTATACATAGAAAAAAACACCCAGACCAATACAAACAGACATGTTCATGTACACAGATGTTTGTAATGTGTGGGGATCGAACCCACAACCCTTGGCTCTGAAGGCAGGGGTCACTACCAATTGAGCCACCGAGCCAGTCTGAGCCAAATGTAAGCAATAAGTACCTAATGTAAAAATGTGAATATGTGCCTGCTTACCATCAGGCATCACACTAGATCGTCTGCCGCCACTCGTATAATTAGTATAATTTCTGCCGAGAAGATCCGGTATATGTATGGTAAAGAAGATGATAATTAATTGATCACTTCAAACCATACACAACGCAACTTAAAGAAATTTATGAGCCATATCCATTGGGAAAAGTCAAACCTTTCAAGTTAACAGGAAAACAAGATAACATACCCTCTCTCTACTTTATATTTATATTTCCTCCAAATGACATTGTTTATAATCATCAAAATAAAGAAATATGTGTCTGGATACACCATCTATGCTTCACAAGTGAACATTCAACTTGAGATCTTGTGTGCATCAATAGAATAATGTATGTGTGTGTAACAATCATTGTTGCCAGTCGAGATTGTATTGTGATGGTATGAATCGAGGTTTTTTAAGACTGAAATGTCGTCATAATGTCATGGAGAATGTATGCTGGCATAATAACTTCTTTATATTTCCAAACAGACTCAAGGGAAAAAACAATGTTTCATAATGTTTTCAGATTTGCAACATCGCGTCGCGGCTTGGATGTTGATGATCCAGAGTGGGAAGAGGCAGAAAAGAAACTGGACAGGGCTTGGTACAACATGGGTGAAGGTAAGCTGTTCTAATATTTTATTAGCTACTCTTCATCATCAGCATATCACTCTCCTAATGTTCTCCACCTTGTTCGATCCCGCGGCTTCTCGCATCCAGCACTTGGTCTCATCATCATCATCAGCCTATTGCAGTCCACTGCTGGACGTAGGCCCAGTTGTTCGCCACTTAGGGCAAACATCTGGAGGATATACCCATAATCGCCACACAGGGCAGGCGGGTTGGCGATCGCAGAGCGTAGCTTCTCGCTCCGGTGACGCTGCTGCCCGTCATCGGCCTGTGGTATTTAGCTACGCCGTCAATTGTAATGGTTATACCGCCACCAGTCGGTTGCCAGCGCCTCGTTTGTTATTCGGCAGGATGTACCACGGGCAGGTAAGGTTGGCTTGGAGCGAAAAGATGATAGGCCGCTCCCTTACATCCCTTCTTTTTTTGTCGTTCAGGAGAAGCCGACGAGTCGGACCCGTTCGCGGACGCGAGTGCCGAGTACGTGGCTCGCAAGGAGGAGCAGATAGAGAAGAGACGCAACAGAAAGGTGTCCGCGCAGAGGCAGCAGATAGACAAGGACAACGAGCTGTGGGAGAGGAACAGGATGCTGACCAGCGGCGTCGTCCACTCGATCAATGTCAATAATGATTTGGATGAGGTATGTTTGAGTTTTAATGAATGGCACATTCAATTAATTGGCCCATTGCCGTCCTAAGCAATCTGAAATACATGAGCTGATTATGTATCTTTTTTGAGTTATCCTACTTCCTACTAATATTATAAATGAAACGAAACGAAAGTATGATTGGATGGATCAATAGATAGATGTTTGTCACTCTATCAAGCAAAAATTACAGAGGGAATTTGAATGAAACTTTACAATATTATAGGTCATCTCATCATACATCAAATTAACACATAGATTTATAATTTAGAAGATATCTTTTTATCCATTCATATTATCATCATCACACATTCACTTGTGCAAAGCCAAGGGCTGCAGCTAGTTTTTAACGTTATTTGTATTTTTTTTGTGCAGTGTTATGTAAATATTGCAATTTTTTCCAGGAAAGCGTTGACCGAGTTCACCTTCTGGTACATAACATCGTGCCTCCTTTCCTTGATGGTAGGATTGTGTTCACTAAGCAGCCGGAGCCTGTAATACCGGTAAGTTTATTTATCTGGCAGCTAGAGAAATTATAGTCTGGGCGCTGAGAGAATGCGAATTCCGACAAGTCATGATCTAATAAATGGGCGATGTAACTATGAACTAGCGTACAAACTACGTTTACGGCAAAATTTCAAATAACTTATTTTCCTGATTAACGAATAAAAAAAAATTATACCAACTTAAAATAAGCTTATTAATGTTGAGAAAAAAATATTGACAGTTACAGTCGGACAGAAATATATGAATTGACATCTGTCACAAACTCATTCTTTGGGCGGCCGGACTACCTATATTGGGTTTAATTAAACCTTATAAGTATTGTTCTAGTCGCGGATTAAAAGTTATTTCCTGTCCTTCTAATATCTCTATCCTTTGCTCATCAATCTGGTGCCTTCTATAATTTCCTTCCTTCAAACTGTTTACTCCTTCTTTCCTTCCTTCATACATTGTATTTTAATTTTACAGTACAAACAGTTGTGTTCATGATCGTGTCTGTATTGGTCTGGGTGTTTTCTATGTATAATATGTATTTATTTACAAAAAAGAAGTATCTAAGTAAGTTTATCAGTTGTGTACTAGTGTCAGTGGGTACTAGACCCATAGTACAATAGCTTCGGCTTAGTTTGGGGCTAGATGGCGATGTGTGGCCCAGCGTGGCATGTCTTGGGTTATTTATTTATATGTACTGTAATACTTTTTCCAGTCATCATGAGCCTACGTTCACTGCTGGACATAGGCTTCTCCCAACGACTTGGGAGCTTTCAATAAACGTACTCCTATTTAAAAGGCCGGCAGCGATCCCAGAACTCGATTTGAGTAGCGGGTATCCATGGGCAATGTCGGCTGCTTACCATCAGGCATCACATTTGCTCGTCTGCCGCCTCTTGCATAAAAAAATATGACAATTGTTATTTAATTTTGAGGGCCTTTTCGCTTGGTCACCACGCTTCGCAGGCGGGTTGGTGACCCCAGTAGGTTTTATTTGTACCCAGGTTAACGCTGCTGCCGGTCTCCTGATATTCCCTTGGTCATTTTCTATAACAACCGCGGGATGGGATGGGTGGTCCAATTTATAAACCACACTAATGGTCGTTTTAGGGTCGTCTTGAAATAAATAAATATTATATCTTTTAATTCCTCCAGGTAAAAGATCCGACTTCAGACATAGCGATAAACGCTCGCAAGGGTTCCGCGCTAGTGAAAGCGTTCAGGGAGCAGAAGGAAAGAAGGAAAGCGCAGAAGAAACATTGGAAGCTGGAGGGGACTAAAATAGGTGAGGGATATTTGCACTAGTCTTCATTACGTAGTATAAAATAAAGTCGCTCTTGTTGTCTGTCTGTCCCTATGTATGTTTATATCGTTAAAACTACGCAACGGATTTTGAAGGAAGCTATGCTAAGGATTAAAAAGGAAGATTCATGTGTAGAATATATGAATAACAAGTATTGCACCCTTGCGAAGCTGGGACGGGTCGCTTGTTTTTTTTTTATGTAAGTGACTGGTGTTAAGTAAACGATCAAGTTCAAAAGCTATCTATATCACGCCTAGTTTGCAACCCAGATCGATCTTTTTGCTGGGTGAGCGCACTCATCATTTCCAGTACAGCTTACTTAGTTTGTATTAAATATATGCCTGTAATACCTAGTGGTATTACAGGCATCTGTTGTACAATATAGATTAATTGTATATAATAAGTTAAGTTTTTAAGAGAGGTAGGGCATTGCGAATCTTCGCTCGGATTGAGCTGCCCATCCGGAGAAGGACCTCCACCCTATAGAATTACCGCCGCCAAATGACCTCTGGGTCGTGTTTCTGCTGGTGAGTAGGGTTTCCGGAGCTCGTGGGGGGTTAGGGTTGGGCCGGCATGGCGGTGGAAACTGACAGGTAACTGACCAGTTACTTGCCCGTTGTCACAGTGACTTGGGCTTCTCTTTCGCTTTCCATCAGGCGTAGAGAAGCCATTAATGTCGAGCTAGTATAAAAAAACTGTATATGGACCGAATTGTTTGTGCATATGATTTATTTGTTTATTTGATTCCAGGAAACATCATGGGTATACAGAAAGAGAAGGAAGAAATAGAGGACGGGCCGACAAAGGAGGCGTACAAATATGCCGAGCATGTGGATAAAGGTAATGTTAACCCGTTGAATGACATTAAGTCATCTAATGAATATCAGACAACATCACATACAATGCTACGATCCCAAAGTAAGTAGCCTAAGCTTTGTGGTTTCCCTATTATTTGTTTGTGTTGTATGTGTCACCGGAAAATAGCAAGAATCGTAAGTTGATCAACTTCCTAGGTAGTTGATTAACTTTCGGAATATAACAAACGGTAGTTGAAATGTATTATTTAACGCAATGGATTTCAGTTAGTTGATCAATTTACGGTAGCCTGACAGTCATATAATAATTTACGATTTTGACACAAGTAAAATCGTCCTCAAATGGGCCAATCGTTGCTCAATGTACTATTTAACGGTGCACTATTACCCGTAACTTAATACACTGTTCCCTGATTGGTTGCCGGGATAACGCCACGTGAGCCATTGAACCAATCAACGTTCACCTCACCTTCGTCGGATGATTTTACGGCAAGACCCCGTAAAATGATAAATTTACTAAAATACATACGTTAAATAATACATTTCAACTGCCGTTTATTATTTTCCGGAAGTTAATCAACTACCTAGGAAATTGATCAACTAACGATTCTTGCTATTTTCCGGTGACATATGCACTAATCCACACAATGTAATGATCACGAACAGTAAAGTAATGAATGATGTACTATGTAATGATATCGGCTCGCTATCCTCACTCGGGCACGTCTTTCACTAGCGGCGGTGAGACGCAGACTGACTGCCCTCCCACCCCGCACTCTGCGTGGAGTGAAGAACGAGACGACAGATGTCAATGTCAGATGTCTGTCAGTGTGTGTTGCCGTGTGTCTGTTTGTATGCTTGTTATGTTTGTGTATGCTACAGTTTGATTCCACACCCTCTGACGCCAGCTCCAGCCGCAACAAAAATATTACCATTTACCTTTCAGAAGCCGAAGAACCGCAGTCCAAGTCGGACTTCGTAAGCAAGATGACCATAGCGGAGCAGCGGAGGTACCTACCCGCCTTCGCGGTCAGAGAGGAGCTGATGCAGGTCATCAGGGAGAACAACGTGGTCATCATTGTGGGTGCGTATAGTGCGTTTAACTGAAACGAGTCGCAATGGGTCCAGTCACACTGTGACGCATCGTCATGATAACCCAAGACTTGCCACGCTGGGCCACACGTCGCCATCTAGCTCCAAACTAAGACGAAGCTTGTACTATGGGTACTAGACAACTGATTTTTTTTTTTGTAAATAAGTACATATTATACCTACATAGAAAAGACCCAGACCAATACAAACAGACATGTTTGTAATGTGCAGGGATCGAACCCACGACCCTTGGCTCAGAAGGCAGAGGTCACTACCAATTGAGCCACCGAGCCAGTCAATCATTGTGGGAGCCCTGTGTCCAGCAGTGGATGTTTGCAGCCTCATTATGATGATGACTTACAGGGATGATTAGAAGAAGGAATCATATTGCTCCGATTTCAGATAATGGAAGCAGGGCAAGCGAATGATGATGTATATGACTAATTCTTGTTCCCAATACAGGCGAAACGGGCAGCGGCAAGACGACCCAACTGACCCAATACCTGCACGAGGAAGGCTACAGTCGCTCAGGAATGATCGGCTGCACCCAGCCGAGACGCGTGGCCGCCATGTCCGTGGCCAAGAGAGTCTCCGACGAGATGAACACCAAGCTAGGTGAGTCTGAAGGCTACAGCCGCTGCGGCACGATCGGCTGCACTCAGCCGAGACGCATGTCCGTGGTCAAGAGAGTCTCCGACGAGATGAACACCAAGCTAGGTGAGTCTGAAGGCTACAGCCGCTGCGGCACGATCGGCTGCACTCAGCCGAGACGCATGTCCGTGGTCAAGAGAGTCTCCGACGAGATGAACACCAAGCTAGGTGAGTCTGAAGGCTACAGCCGCTGCGGCACGATCGGCTGCACTCAGCCGAGACGCATGTCCGTGGTCAAGAGAGTCTCCGACGAGATGAACACCAAGCTAGGTGAGTCTGAAGGCTACAGCCGCTGCGGCACGATCGGCTGCACTCAGCCGAGACGCATGTCCGTGGTCAAGAGAGTCTCCGACGAGATGAACACCAAGCTAGGTGAGTCTGAAGGCTACAGCCGCTGCGGCACGATCGGCTGCACTCAGCCGAGACGCATGTCCGTGGTCAAGAGAGTCTCCGACGAGATGAACACCAAGCTAGGTGAGTCTGAAGGCTACAGCCGCTGCGGCACGATCGGCTGCACTCAGCCGAGACGCATGTCCGTGGTCAAGAGAGTCTCCGACGAGATGAACACCAAGCTAGGTGAGTCTGAAGGCTACAGCCGCTGCGGCACGATCGGCTGCACTCAGCCGAGACGCATGTCCGTGGTCAAGAGAGTCTTCGACGAGATGAACACCAAGCTAGGTGAGTCTGAAGGCTACAGCCGCTGCGGCACGATCGGCTGCACTCAGCCGAGACGCATGTCCGTGGTCAAGAGAGTCTCCGACGAGATGAACACCAAGCTAGGTGAGTCTGAAGGCTACAGCCGCTGCGGCACGATCGGCTGCACTCAGCCGAGACGCATGTCCGTGGTCAAGAGAGTCTCCGACGAGATGAACACCAAGCTAGGTGAGTCTGAAGGCTACAGCCGCTGCGGCACGATCGGCTGCACTCAGCCGAGACGCATGTCCGTGGTCAAGAGAGTCTCCGACGAGATGAACACCAAGCTAGGTGAGTCTGAAGGCTACAGCCGCTGCGGCACGATCGGCTGCACTCAGCCGAGACGCATGTCCGTGGTCAAGAGAGTCTCCGACGAGATGAACACCAAGCTAGGTGAGTCTGAAGGCTACAGCCGCTGCGGCACGATCGGCTGCACTCAGCCGAGACGCATGTCCGTGGTCAAGAGAGTCTCCGACGAGATGAACACCAAGCTAGGTGAGTCTGAAGGCTACAGCCGCTGCGGCACGATCGGCTGCACTCAGCCGAGACGCATGTCCGTGGTCAAGAGAGTCTCCGACGAGATGAACACCAAGCTAGGTGAGTCTGAAGGCTACAGCCGCTGCGGCACGATCGGCTGCACTCAGCCGAGACGCATGTCCGTGGTCAAGAGAGTCTCCGACGAGATGAACACCAAGCTAGGTGAGTCTGAAGGCTACAGCCGCTGCGGCACGATCGGCTGCACTCAGCCGAGACGCATGTCCGTGGTCAAGAGAGTCTCCGACGAGATGAACACCAAGCTAGGTGAGTCTGAAGGCTACAGCCGCTGCGGCACGATCGGCTGCACTCAGCCGAGACGCATGTCCGTGGTCAAGAGAGTCTCCGACGAGATGAACACCAAGCTAGGTGAGTCTGAAGGCTACAGCCGCTGCGGCACGATCGGCTGCACTCAGCCGAGACGCATGTCCGTGGTCAAGAGAGTCTCCGACGAGATGAACACCAAGCTAGGTGAGTCTGAAGGCTACAGCCGCTGCGGCACGATCGGCTGCACTCAGCCGAGACGCATGTCCGTGGTCAAGAGAGTCTCCGACGAGATGAACACCAAGCTAGGTGAGTCTGAAGGCTACAGCCGCTGCGGCACGATCGGCTGCACTCAGCCGAGACGCATGTCCGTGGTCAAGAGAGTCTCCGACGAGATGAACACCAAGCTAGGTGAGTCTGAAGGCTACAGCCGCTGCGGCACGATCGGCTGCACTCAGCCGAGACGCATGTCCGTGGTCAAGAGAGTCTTCGACGAGATGAACACCAAGCTAGGTGAGTCTGAAGGCTACAGCCGCTGCGGCACGATCGGCTGCACTCAGCCGAGACGCATGTCCGTGGTCAAGAGAGTCTCCGACGAGATGAACACCAAGCTAGGTGAGTCTGAAGGCTACAGCCGCTGCGGCACGATCGGCTGCACTCAGCCGAGACGCATGTCCGTGGTCAAGAGAGTCTCCGACGAGATGAACACCAAGCTAGGTGAGTCTGAAGGCTACAGCCGCTGCGGCACGATCGGCTGCACTCAGCCGAGACGCATGTCCGTGGTCAAGAGAGTCTCCGACGAGATGAACACCAAGCTAGGTGAGTCTGAAGGCTACAGCCGCTGCGGCACGATCGGCTGCACTCAGCCGAGACGCATGTCCGTGGTCAAGAGAGTCTCCGACGAGATGAACACCAAGCTAGGTGAGTCTGAAGGCTACAGCCGCTGCGGCACGATCGGCTGCACTCAGCCGAGACGCATGTCCGTGGTCAAGAGAGTCTCCGACGAGATGAACACCAAGCTAGGTGAGTCTGAAGGCTACAGCCGCTGCGGCACGATCGGCTGCACTCAGCCGAGACGCATGTCCGTGGTCAAGAGAGTCTCCGACGAGATGAACACCAAGCTAGGTGAGTCTGAAGGCTACAGCCGCTGCGGCACGATCGGCTGCACTCAGCCGAGACGCATGTCCGTGGTCAAGAGAGTCTCCGACGAGATGAACACCAAGCTAGGTGAGTCTGAAGGCTACAGCCGCTGCGGCACGATCGGCTGCACTCAGCCGAGACGCATGTCCGTGGTCAAGAGAGTCTTCGACGAGATGAACACCAAGCTAGGTGAGTCTGAAGGCTACAGCCGCTGCGGCACGATCGGCTGCACTCAGCCGAGACGCATGTCCGTGGTCAAGAGAGTCTCCGACGAGATGAACACCAAGCTAGGTGAGTCTGAAGGCTACAGCCGCTGCGGCACGATCGGCTGCACTCAGCCGAGACGCATGTCCGTGGTCAAGAGAGTCTCCGACGAGATGAACACCAAGCTAGGTGAGTCTGAAGGCTACAGCCGCTGCGGCACGATCGGCTGCACTCAGCCGAGACGCATGTCCGTGGTCAAGAGAGTCTCCGACGAGATGAACACCAAGCTAGGTGAGTCTGAAGGCTACAGCCGCTGCGGCACGATCGGCTGCACTCAGCCGAGACGCATGTCCGTGGTCAAGAGAGTCTCCGACGAGATGAACACCAAGCTAGGTGAGTCTGAAGGCTACAGCCGCTGCGGCACGATCGGCTGCACTCGGCCGAGACGCATGTCCGTGGTCAAGAGAGTCTCCGACGAGATGAACACCAAGCTAGGTGAGTCTGAAGGCTACAGCCGCTGCGGCACGATCGGCTGCACTCAGCCGAGACGCATGTCCGTGGTCAAGAGAGTCTCCGACGAGATGAACACCAAGCTAGGTGAGTCTGAAGGCTACAGCCGCTGCGGCACGATCGGCTGCACTCAGCCGAGACGCATGTCCGTGGTCAAGAGAGTCTCCGACGAGATGAACACCAAGCTAGGTGAGTCTGAAGGCTACAGCCGCTGCGGCACGATCGGCTGCACTCAGCCGAGACGCATGTCCGTGGTCAAGAGAGTCTCCGACGAGATGAACACCAAGCTAGGTGAGTCTGAAGGCTACAGCCGCTGCGGCACGATCGGCTGCACTCAGCCGAGACGCATGTCCGTGGTCAAGAGAGTCTCCGACGAGATGAACACCAAGCTAGGTGAGTCTGAAGGCTACAGCCGCTGCGGCACGATCGGCTGCACTCAGCCGAGACGCATGTCCGTGGTCAAGAGAGTCTCCGACGAGATGAACACCAAGCTAGGTGAGTCTGAAGGCTACAGCCGCTGCGGCACGATCGGCTGCACTCAGCCGAGACGCATGTCCGTGGTCAAGAGAGTCTCCGACGAGATGAACACCAAGCTAGGTGAGTCTGAAGGCTACAGCCGCTGCGGCACGATCGGCTGCACTCAGCCGAGACGCATGTCCGTGGTCAAGAGAGTCTCCGACGAGATGAACACCAAGCTAGGTGAGTCTGAAGGCTACAGCCGCTGCGGCACGATCGGCTGCACTCAGCCGAGACGCATGTCCGTGGTCAAGAGAGTCTCCGACGAGATGAACACCAAGCTAGGTGAGTCTGAAGGCTACAGCCGCTGCGGCACGATCGGCTGCACTCAGCCGAGACGCATGTCCGTGGTCAAGAGAGTCTCCGACGAGATGAACACCAAGCTAGGTGAGTCTGAAGGCTACAGCCGCTGCGGCACGATCGGCTGCACTCAGCCGAGACGCATGTCCGTGGTCAAGAGAGTCTCCGACGAGATGAACACCAAGCTAGGTGAGTCTGAAGGCTACAGCCGCTGCGGCACGATCGGCTGCACTCAGCCGAGACGCATGTCCGTGGTCAAGAGAGTCTTCGACGAGATGAACACCAAGCTAGGTGAGTCTGAAGGCTACAGCCGCTGCGGCACGATCGGCTGCACTCAGCCGAGACGCATGTCCGTGGTCAAGAGAGTCTCCGACGAGATGAACACCAAGCTAGGTGAGTCTGAAGGCTACAGCCGCTGCGGCACGATCGGCTGCACTCAGCCGAGACGCATGTCCGTGGTCAAGAGAGTCTCCGACGAGATGAACACCAAGCTAGGTGAGTCTGAAGGCTACAGCCGCTGCGGCACGATCGGCTGCACTCAGCCGAGACGCATGTCCGTGGTCAAGAGAGTCTCCGACGAGATGAACACCAAGCTAGGTGAGTCTGAAGGCTACAGCCGCTGCGGCACGATCGGCTGCACTCAGCCGAGACGCATGTCCGTGGTCAAGAGAGTCTCCGACGAGATGAACACCAAGCTAGGTGAGTCTGAAGGCTACAGCCGCTGCGGCACGATCGGCTGCACTCAGCCGAGACGCATGTCCGTGGTCAAGAGAGTCTCCGACGAGATGAACACCAAGCTAGGTGAGTCTGAAGGCTACAGCCGCTGCGGCACGATCGGCTGCACTCAGCCGAGACGCATGTCCGTGGTCAAGAGAGTCTCCGACGAGATGAACACCAAGCTAGGTGAGTCTGAAGGCTACAGCCGCTGCGGCACGATCGGCTGCACTCAGCCGAGACGCATGTCCGTGGTCAAGAGAGTCTCCGACGAGATGAACACCAAGCTAGGTGAGTCTGAAGGCTACAGCCGCTGCGGCACGATCGGCTGCACTCAGCCGAGACGCATGTCCGTGCCCAAGAGAGTCTCCGACGAGATGAACACCAAGCTAGGTGAGTCTGAAGGCTACAGCCGCTGCGGCACGATCGGCTGCACTCAGCCGAGACGCGTGATGAACACCAAGCTAGGTGAGTCTGAAGGCTACAGCCGCTGCGGCACGATCGGCTGCACTCAGCCGAGACGCATGTCCGTGGCCAAGAGAGTCTCCGACGAGATGAACACCAAGCTAGGTGAGTCTGAAGGCTACAGCCGCTGCGGCACGATCGGCTGCACTCTGACTGACATGATATTCTGACTTCTGTCACTAACATGTCACATGGTGTCAAATACGAAAAGTGTTATATACGCATTTCGTCTACAAAACAGAAACTCATCTAGTCGCTGATACGCAGTTCAACAGGCTTGTTGCCGTAAAAAAATTAATTAGTCCGTCTTTTAGATTGTTCAAAGATAAAAGACACATATTTTTTAATTTGTAAATTAGACCAAAAATGACAAAGATATAGCCCGTTAAAATTACGCGTGACGTCTAGAGAGGGAGTTTTTTCGCCACAGAGTGACGTCAAAGACTCCCACTTCTAAATTTTGATGTCTTGTATCTTTGTTATTTTTTTTTTAAAGAAAAAAAGGAAAAATACCTGTCCAGTATATTTTTGTAATCTAAAATACGGACTGATAATATAATATAATGTAATTACTTTGACCCTTCAAACATTTCTATTGGACAGACACGCAGTTTGACAGTAAATAAACACGTGTATCTATAGTGACGTCATCGCCGCGATCTCAACGAGCGCTGTCGCTATGTGGAACGGCATAATGAGTGTTTTGAGCGTTGTGATCGCTTAGTGGAACGCCCCCCTAATGTCATGCATGTGACTTACTAACTGGGGGAAAATAATTAAACTTTCGTAAAACTATTATCTATCACGCGGGGCTGGCTTATGATAAAATCATTACACTTTCAAATTTTTTGGTGGAAAAGCGGACGCCGGTTGGCAAGAATAGAAGGCGCGGGGAGAAAACCTTTCTATTGATGCAAAATGGTAGTACGTACCAGCATAGGATGTCCTCACAGCCTCGTGGCGGCCGGTCACTGGTGTTTCCTGCTTCGGT
Source organism: Conogethes punctiferalis (assembly GCA_031163375.1). Lineage (NCBI taxonomy): Eukaryota > Metazoa > Arthropoda > Insecta > Lepidoptera > Crambidae > Conogethes > Conogethes punctiferalis. Next base: position 846,199 of record CM062089.1, on the reverse strand, counting down.
ATCGTCAAAATTGCACAATCACTGTTTTTTTTTTTGGTAATGTTCACTTCAAGCGGTGCACACGCGGCGGGAAATCATATATTTGAGAATTATTCCCATTAAAATACGAAGAGATGCGTTAGCGACGTGACTTGCGACTAGCGAGCGGTGATAGAAGTGTCGATGCGGGTTACTCCCTCTAGCGGAGTGCAGCGGCGAACATGCGTTTGGCTGTCAGCTTGACGTAACATACCATGATGCAAAATAAAAAGAGTCACTAACGATACCAAAAATCCAGGTGACGAAGTCGGCTACGCGATCCGTTTCGAGGACTGCACGTCCCCCAACACGGTGATCAAGTACATGACCGACGGCATCCTGCTGCGCGAGGGTCTGCGCGAGCCGGACCTGGACAACTACTGCGCCGTCATCATGGACGAGGCCCACGAGAGGTCGCTGTCCACAGACATGCTGTTCGGCCTGCTGAGAGAGGTAAGTGGCTACGACTTAAGGCTTCCTAGGACTCTTCACCGAAGAAAACTTTTTTTTTTTTATAGTGGCTCGACATTATGGCTTCCCTACACCTGATGGAAAGCGAAAGAGAAGCCCAAGTCGCTGTGACAACGGGCAAGTAACTGGTCAGTTACCTGTCAGTTGCCACCGCCATGCCGGCCCAACCCTAACCCCCCACGAGCTCCGGAAACCCTACTCACCGGCAGAAACACGACCCAGAGGTCATTTGACTGCGGTATTCTATAGGGTGGAGGTCCTTCCCCGGACGGGCGGCTCAATTCGAGCGAAGATTCGCTATACCCTACCTCTCTCAAGACTTGCTCATATACTGGTTCGACTGGCTATGACTGGCTCGGTGGCTCAACTGGTAGTGACCCCTGCCTTCTCAACCAAGGGTCGTGTGTTCGATTCCCACCCGGGACAAACATTCGTGTGATGAACACTTGTGTTTGTTCCGTGTCTGGGTGTTTATAATTTATATTTAAGTATTGGATTGGATTTGGGATGTAAGGGAGCGACCTATCACCTTTTCGCTCCAAGCCCACCTGCCCGTGGTGCATCCTGCCGAACAACAAACGAGGCTCTGGCAAACCGACTGATGGCGGTAAAACCATCACGATAGAAGGCGTAGGCTAAATACCACAGGCCGATGACGGGCAGCAGCGTCACCGGAGCGAGAAGCTGCGCCCTGCGATCGCCAACCCGCCTGCCCAGCGTTGATATCTCGATAGTTGGCTATTTTTCGTAGAAATCCACATTATGGTTGAAATTGCCGACAACCTGCTTTCCCCCTCATAAAAATGAATGACAAAATTGTTCATTAATTTGTGAATCTTATACTTTTCCTTGTAATTTGCACACATTACATTATCAAAATTGTTATATCGTGACTGTTTTATGAAAAACCGGATACGGAGATTGAAATCAATGTAAAAATTGCGCATTTACAAGAATTTCGCGACTGATACAATAAAATATTGTACTTACCTACCCTACTTTTATCATATACCAAAGCGCCAATTTTTATTTACGTACCTATTGATTTTTAAATATTCCATCAATGATATTATCTTTAATGTTAAATTAATTGATAATCAGATTTCCTATATTTTAAAGACGTATATAATTTTGAATTAGTCACACGACTTATACCTATGTATATTTTTTTAAAAGTAATTTCATTAATTACTGTTTGGGCCGAACCAGACATTTGTACCTTTAACGGTAAAGAAAGTATGTCAAGGCCTCCCTGATCCCGCCTTATTTGATAATTCACACCCGAAGACTTACCACATTTGTTTCGTAATCCAGAATGACCATATCCCGGAATGTCTCTATCGAACATATCCATACATTTATTTATATAAAAAAGCGTACGAAAGGCAGACTTAATGCCGTATAGGCATTCTCTGCCAGTCAACCATTGGCCTAAGCAGGACATTCTTCTCTCGAACTACGCTAGAGCCCCATATTCTTTTGACCCCCTTTGGGCACACAAGAATTTGGACTCTCTTGGGACTCATATTATGTTTTTTTTTGCTTCTTTATTTTCGGTTCGCATAAAGTATGCTATCTATGACCTAGCTTTCTCCTGATTGGTATAATGTGGTGACAAATAAAAAACAACATACTTTCTTACTTAATCATCATTTATTTATAAAAAAAATGCTTCATTATAAATAGAACATTTAACTTACGAGTAGAATACTCTCACAAACTCAACATCTGATTGTCACAAGTACATTACTTAGGTCGTAATCACATTAGTATACATAGATCGAAATACTTTTTAACATATCAATACTCTGTATCGACTACGAAGAAATATATTAGACATTTAAATTTTCAACATTTTTCTTTGCTAAACAATATGGTTTCAATAATATCATTTATCTTTTTACATTGCAAAGTTAATCAGTTGGTTATATCTAAGCAATTTTAATTTAGACAATTTTGTGATGTGATTTTGAAAACTTTTATTTTTTGAAATTTTAAGAAGTCAATTTCGTAATAATTTTTTCAATTTCACTTTAATTAAGTAAAGTTTTATATGATTTTAATTTTGACAATTTTGTAACGCCTTTTAAAAGTGTGTTTGTTATAAATTTTTCGTAGTCATCTCACATCATAAATATTATAGAAAACAGTCTTATTTCATAAGAAATCATACAAGAAGAAATACATTAAGACTAGGGTGTCACTCTCAGACCATAAATCAAGATTTCGACTTAATAATTATCGCCTATGTTACGATAAATAGTGATAACTGTAATATCAATAGATTAGAGCATTACAATAAATGTTTTTAAAAGTACGTACCGAGAGGCGTCTTTTTTCTTATCATTTAGGAATGTTTGATTTTGTCCAATCTTGTTAAAGCTTCGAAAGTCAAGACGAAGTGGAGAAGAGAGACGGAAGAATACTGAAGATAATAATAGCGAAAGTGTGGATTTCGTGTTGAAATTCAAAACAAAGGAACTTGTAATAGAGCTGCTCTTTTGAACTTTAGTTGGTCCGAAATCCGAGATTCAGTTTACGAATATCTCGTTAGACGTAGTCTATGTTGTTGTTGGGCAGCCCGAAGCAGGCGTAGCAGGTGTTGCCAGCAGTGGACCCGCTGGCCTGCGACACTCAGACCGACTTGGCCTTTTCCCTGACGTGCGCTTGACTGACCAGCATCACGCCCATATTCATGCCGATGTTGCCCCATTTGAGCGACTCGCTTATCTGCAACAAGTAAAGAAACATAAAACTAAATTCTGCCATTAGCTTCGCGCGACACCGGCACTCAACTTTTACAAAGTTATTAGACAACTACATAGAAACTTTGTCGACATTTGTAACGTTCAAATCGACTGTTGTAAAGTTCAAATCGACTTTTGTAAAATTGAAGCCGACTTTTATAAAATTGAAGTCGACTTTTGTAAAGTTGAAGCCGACTTTTATAAAGTTGAAGTCGACTTTTGTAAAGACGAAAACTCGCTATCGATGAGCAATGAATGTAATAATTGAGTTACAGTGTCTTTTTTTTTTTTTTTTTTTATAGTAGCTCGACATAGTGGCTTCCCTACGCCTGATGGAAAGCTAAAGAGAAGCCCAAGTCGCTGTGACAACTGGCAAGTAGCTGGTTAGTTACCTGTCAGTTGCCACTGCCATGCCGGCCCAACCCTAACCCCCCCACGAGCTCCGGAGACCCTACTCACCAGCAGAAACACGACCCGGAGGTCATTTGGCTGCGGTATGCGGTCTTATTGTTACTTTCATGTAGGTAATTTAAAATCACTCTAACACAACCAGTTAATTTAGAAATACATAATAATACAGTTAATGTTAAAGACTCAATTAGTATAACACAAAATATTAGTTTTATTTTATGTTACTAATAATGTTTTTATTTATTTATATGTTCTTTTAATATATTATAATAATATTCTTAAAACCTCATCCGTCATACTTCTTATGATCAGTTACGGTTACATAATATTATCTTACTATCCAGTAGAAACTTAACTCGTAAAACCATGGTTACATCAATATTGTTAAAGTCTATTGATAACCTACTAAATATGTACCACAATATGTACTTACTGATAAATTTTATCGTTTATAAACATTGCAAACAAATATATCGGTAATGCGTAAAAACTTGTAATTAATGTTACGAACTACTTGAATTCATTCTAATTGTAGATAAGGGTTTTGTAACTTGTTAACCATTTGACCGCCGATACTTCAAAAAAAAACGTCATTTTTTTTAAAAAACTTGAGACGATAATTTCTTTAAAACATTTGCTTAAAGTGTAAAATAAAATCTTTGACTAACTACGGGAATCGAACCCGTAACATCAAAATATTTTGTTATGCAATGCACCATTGAGGTCTTTATTGAGAACAAAACATAGACAGACATGATAAATGGTCTCGCCACAAGTGTGAAAAAAATTATGTAACATTTCTGTCAAAACAAATGGTTATGTCAAAATTTCATAAACAAATACATAGGATAATATCTGGTGAGCACAGATTATGGAAAGCTGTGATATATACATAAAAACTGTGGTTTACTATATTTTATACAATGAATGACGCTTCATTATATTTGTATAAACAAATACGTAAATAAGTAAAGTGCATAAAATATGTTATTCAATTATAATAAACATAATACTGTAGTTATGATTGTGGACAGTGTTTTGTTTGTATGAACTTAAACATCTATTTTTAATAAAGTTAATTAAAAGAAATTAATTTGACGTAGTTATCAAACGCTGTTTACATTTCCAAGTTCTATTTTAGTAACACGAGTGATAACTGACACTTATCTTAATTAAAGTGGCGTATTTTAAATAATGTTTATTATTGTTTACTATTTCGACGACATTCTAGTAATACATGGACTATAATAATAATATATTACCATAACATTATTAATTAAATAAATAATTTGTACGCGTTTTTAAAAAAGAATAGCAAAAGCTACAAAATTTCGTTCCGTAATAGTCTTTTTTAACTAGTTGTTTAAACCGATGTTTACTTTTAGAGAAAATTACTTAATATTTGGCAAAAGTGTTTAAATAATCTTTTATATTGGGGTAACTGGACTAGTCATGCTCACTAAAATGTTTCTGGGGTGGTGGCGCTGTGTGGCGGGTCGTTACACTCCCTCAAATATGGTTGAATGAAGCGATGGCTGGTACACACGTCATACTTGTGAACAGGTGCTGCCTTGGAGACTGGTCTACTCCTGATTGCCCTATATAGAGTATGTTAAGGTTAATTTTTATTTTTAATCTAATTTATAATTAATTTTATAAGGCCCCAGACTGTATGACGTGGTCGTAGTTAAAAGTATAAATGTGATAATAATATTGTAAACACCATTTTGAAAAGAGCAACTACACGAGTTTCTTGCCGGTATCTTCTCGGTAGAATGCTGCTTTCCGAACCGGTGGTAGCTTCGACGATTTGTAAGTGTTTTTCATAAAAACCTATACAAATAAAGATTATTTTGACTTTTGACTTTTTGACTTTTGATAATAGTTATTTTTCTTCGTAGTCAATTATATATCTTAGACCTGTTTTTATACGCTTAAACAATTGTTCAAACATTTCCAATTGTTTTAGCAAAGGACATCAGTTGTGGAAAATGATATCATTGTTTACACAACTGAATGTAAACGACACCTCTTTAATACCTACGTTTTAAAACTTAAATCCAATTTAAATTCCATTATTCGAATACTTTCTAGTTCACGATTAGCATGTACGCAGGAATAGTATCGATTGTTATTCAAATCCTATCTATTGTTCGTAAATTGAGATATAGTTTTTCCCGTTTGTACAAAAAAAATACGTGACATATTCAAGTATTTTGTAGCACAAATCGTGTCTTTACACGCTTATATCGCGATCGAGTTAAACTTTTCGCTAAAATGTTGCTATATTGCATTCTTAACCGTTCAAAAGGTTGAATATCACGTTCGTTTTTGTGTCTTTACACGTGTCTGTGAGTGTGAAATACAATGAATGTGGTGCACAAGTCGAACTACATACACTAAACACACATAAATTATACAAATAGGGGCGTTGATTCCGGTAAAAAATTCAATACCGGTATTTAAAATTCAAAGCCTCACCGGTGTTTGTACATGTTGCCAGCTGTAAGGGTCCAAAGCGCCTCAACGATTACCATCAAAAGATGATTATCATAGGTGTTTTCGACGTCGTTAAGCTGATCTGTAACAAAATTGCTACGTTGCGATCTCTTCGTATTTGAACGGTCGCCCCATTCGTCGGTGTCCATGCTTACACCGCCCTGATGATCGCCACACAACGTACCCACTGTTCGATAGTACCGTGACATCCTCGACATAACTCGTGTGATGAAGCCCCGTTGGAGACACGTAAGCGCATACAGCGTAAACATTCACAGTAAGCGTCGATGAATCAAAAGTAAACGGGACAAAATGGTGCTAAAACTGCCTTTACACATCGCAATCACAAATGCATACGAAAGAATTCAAACTCGCCCATATAAATACAAAATATAAATATCTCATGAATATGATAATGAATGGTTTATCTTTATCTCCCCGCATGTGTCTAAGCAAAATAAACGAGTATTTTGTTTACAAATAGTATGCATTATGTCCTTTGTGATTTGTTCATATTTATGTATTGTTTAACACGTTGCAAGGACAGCTTTTGGTTTTACATTGTTATCGGCATGCATTAACAAAATACTCAAGCCATCGGATAAAACTCTAAGACTGTGTATTGGAAGTACATTAAGATTGCACAAATTGACATCGGTTTAAAAATAAACCAGCAAAACAAGTGAGCGCGTGCTAAAATGCCGTTACCGAGGGCTCTAGAGTTTTCTCCGAAGGAATTCCAATTACGGGATCGGGCTGATGTAGCCGATGCGTAACAGTTTGTTTACCTGTCTCATGCGAGCTTCCTGCGGAGTCTCCCCGTAACGACACCAGTGGACGAAATGCAGTGTATTATGCCAGTTCCTCTCGAACCTTGACTTTGTTGCCATATCCAGCTGCAATCAGTAGAAGCTCCTTAGTAGCCGTTCCACTGTTCACTGTGTTACTGTGCCCACAGTGTCCAAAGAACGAAAGCCCCACGAGGCTATCGCTATCTGAAACGAGAGGTTTCCAATTCTGACGCAAGCCTACGTTTACGAAGGAAGAACTTTAACGTTCGAAAGTATTGATACACCATTTAAGGTTCGAATTGGCATGCATGAATTCGAAGAAGCGAAAGATGATATAAAAGGAATAGGAGTAGCCCTATTTAAGAAGTTAGTGGAGCGTAAATTATGTCTAGAATCGATTGATGTTAACAATATTGGGGACATGTTTGCACTCGAATCGAGGCCGAATGAGCGTCTGCGATATTTTACATCTATGTGTACAAGGATTGTTTATGAAATTATCGGGGTTAAGCCGTCTAGTGTAGTTGCAACAGAACACTAGTGATTGGTAATTGCGATACAAAACGTTAATGGTCTATAAGATACTCTTTATTGTTGTCGACAGAAGGCCGTCGCAGAGTTATGTCATGCTATTTTTGAAGTGAAACTTTTTTGGTGTTGATAAATCATAACGCTTTGATTATTAACTCATTAGCAGCGTTATTCATTAATATTCTACTTCCTACACGTTATTGATGTTTATGTATTAGAAAAATGTTACGTGATTCAGAATCTATATGAATTGGAAACATTGCGATTTTTTCCCAGTTTTTCCATTTCAATTTACCTTGGCTCTTATGTCTTTCTCGTTGTTGGGGGTCTCCTGTTTGTCATCAATATTGTTGATGCGAATCACAGAGTCTTTCTTCCAGAAGGCACTCAATGTTGTCCTGACGACACGTTTGCGCACTCCTTTCTGTTGGACGGTGTAGATCTCTATCTGTTCCGGGTTCTTTGTTTTTTCTGTTGACAAATTTATAAGCTTCATTTAAATGCTTTACATAATCTAGTTAATAATCGATGGTGTCTACAAACCGGATATAAAGTTCATTGACGATGCGTCTGTTACTTAATTACAAGAGAGCGCCGGGGCGCACGCTTGCATGAATTATTTACAAATCATTGTGAACTGGTTCGGACGTGCGGCCGTGACTAAACGGTGCCAACTTAATTCAGTGTTGGTGCCGACGCCGCGCGCACCGAACGCTATCAATGCCCCACTTAGACGCCGATAAATTACGACTGGACAAGGTTTAACAATGTGTTGCAACTGCAATACATACCTTTACCCTTCTTCCACATGGCGATGGCGTACATGTGGTAGTCCGGAGAGAGCGTCGAGTCTGGCGGGAGCGGATCGTCCGCTCGCACCTCCAGCACGAAGCCCGACTCCAGCACTGCGCAGAGTATGTTCTGTTCATCGTGCTTGAACCACTTTGTCTCGCGGAGTTTGTGTATGGCCACCGAGGAGCCGAAGCGCGGCTTCTTAGGCGCGAACAACGCCTGGGCCTGGCTGCCGAAGCGGGACAGCAGACCCCTGACCGTCGGCTGCGGCGCTAAGCTCTTCTCCGGCGGCTTGATCTGCTGGAAACTCCGGCAGGTCACGAACCTCGCTTCCATTGAACCTCGCCTCTCTGATATTAGCGGAACAATCCTCTGCCACTTGACGAGCGATGGTGTTTTGGCGGTTTGGTTGGTTACTCTCACTTTGAGAAATCGCTATCAGTTAGAGACACTTTCACAAATATCGCGTGTTTCACTTGTATGCGGAGCACAGTTGTACACGGTGGCGCGGTAACGTTAGACGCGGCGCGCGTGTTGCCCCACTGTTTTATACGATAGGGGAGGTGGACGCGGGGCGGGGGGGCTGCGACGCCCGCTCGGCCCCTGCAGGTATGGGACACAGAGTAACAGTTTAACGTCGATATAACGAAACGTTATTGCGTAATGACTAAGTTGGAATTTACTTTAAAGAACTCGAGTTGCAAGTTGCGACTTGCAATGAACGTTATTAGTTTGGTTTCGTTTGCGATTACTACGTACTTCCAATTATACTATTGTTTGGAAGGCACTAAAATTTTGTGTGTGTTTAGATTTGTAAAAATGTAAATGTAAGAGTATTTGGCTAAACCTAGGAACAGCGAGTTGATATGCTATGCTGATGACACAGCAATTGTATTTCATGGCCGGACTTGGCAGGACGTACATCGTGTAGCGGTATCTGGAATGCAAAAGATATTCAAATGGCTGAATCTTAACATCCTCACGCTCAATACTACCAAAACTCATTTTCTGTGCTTCCATAAAACTGCTGCATCCAAGCCACCTCCATCCCTCTTCGACAACTTTAAAGTGCATGTGGACCAATGTTCAGCAGTTGGCCACGGTGGGGGGGACCACCTATCCTGTAGTTGTGGTACGATTTCTAGAACCAACTCCCTTAAATATCTGGGCATCATAATCGACGAGAATCTCTCGTTTAAGGCACATATAACGGCCACATCACTCAGGGTACGTAAACTAATATATGTGATGAAAACGCTTAGAGAAGTATCAAACGGAAATTTATTGAAGCTAGTATATCTCACTCTATGCCAACCAATTCTCGATTATTTTATTTTGGCTTGGGGTGGTTTACCCCCTTCAGTGTTGATAGTCTTGGAAAGGGCACAAAGAGCAGTTTTGAAGACGGCTTTGGGAAGGCCAAAACGTCATGCTACTACTGATGTGTACGAAGAGGCCCAGGTACTGAGTGTCCGTAGATTATGGCTAATGCGTGCTTGTCTATTTATGCATTCGGTTGCTGTCAAACTCCCAAATTACCAAAGACTTCTGAGCAAAAGAACTTTCAGACTTCCCATTCCAGACGTTAGAACTTCATTTGCTCAACACTTCAAACAATTTCTCTTCCCCCGAATCTACAACAAAATAGTGGCTACCTGTGACATTCATAACTGTCGGCCTCACCAGGCCAAAAGAAAAGTCAAAAGCCTGTTACTGACTTGGGATTATGAGCAAACAGAGACAGTTTTGAAAATTCTGAAATGAAATTACAGTTCAAACACACATTCACTCACACTCACACATGCACACTCTCACACACACTCACACATGCACACTCTCACACACACTCACAAATGCACACTCTCACACACAGACACACACTAATATGACACAATATACCGTAGGTGTAAGAAGAATTATTTAAAATTATTTTCATTTTTATTTATTAACTTCTATTTTCTTTTCCATGTTAAACTCTAATGTGTCCAGCAGAACAATGTGAAATATCTGTATACCTGGCTCCCACGAGACAGGCGCTGCCTAGTGTGGGAGACAGTGAAAACCTTTTTGTAAAACAATTTTTCATGGTTAATAAACGTTTTTTTTTTTTTTATTTTAATTCTTTGTAGTTTTCTATAAATATATAAAACTCAAGGGTGACTGACTGTCTGACTGACATAGTAATCTATCAACGTACAGCCCAAACTACTTGACGGATCGGGCTGAAATTTGGTATGCAGGTAGATATTGTAACGTAGGCACCCACTAAGAAATGGTTTTGATCAATTCTACTCCCAAAGGGATAAAATAGAGGATGAAATTCTATTCCACGCGGACGAAGGCTCGGGCACAGCTAGTTGTAATATAATCATTATACATGGAGACAAATTCGATACTGAAAGCGATTATTGAAAATTTCCTATATTCTTCACTAGCAAAATGTTCCCTATGAAGCTGAAACAGTTCGCTTGTTTTATCTCATCATGATAATCATCAACCATTTATCTCGTCAAGATTAATTTTAATCCAACAGTCAAAGTCTTTTATCTCATTTAAGTAGCTATGCACAGATGCAGATGTGTGTTCATGATAATTATTTATATTGTTATCATCGTTGTTCCAGCTAATATAATCGTCATGAAAAATAACGGTTCTCAATAACGTTCTATCGTGGTTACCACATCGCCTCCCTATTCCGTTGCACCGAGCTTGACCTCACTCAAGCTGTCACACCTCCCTCTTATCACCCAAGGGGGGCGCCTCCCCCCGCCTCCCCGCATCCCCCCTCGCCCCCGCTCTCCGTTCCCGCGACACGCCGGCGCCAACCGGCGCAGGTACTGTGTTTTTTTTTTGCTCTCTCATAATATCGCGAAAATGATGCACTTAATGCCTATTGACCGGTGCGTTGGATAATAACAGAATATTCTGGGTCATTACGGCGGTTTATAGGAAGCAGGTTTCGGATCGAATGCGCAATTCGAAACTTTGGAATGTCAATTAAGGTTAGGAACTGGTAGCTTTATGCGGAGGTATTTTTTTTATTTAATTTTTTTTTGGGACTTGACCGTTGGTGCGTTTTCTCTGTTGGATACTATGTAAAGCTTGGGATTCACTCAAACTGCGATCTTTGATATTATGTCAAATTGAGGAACGATTCTTAAGGAATCTTAACGCTTTGAGCGCATTTGAGCTAAGTGTGAGATTCACTTAGGAATTCTAACCTTTTAACCTCTAATACAAAGTGTGAACGAAAGAAAAATGGTCTTACTAAAACTACAAGGCGAACCTTTAAAGAAGCCATCTTGGCCTAAGGTTCCGAGTTCTTTAGAATATTATACTCGTAATCTCTAAACGTGACTATGACGCATAATGTACATTGTAATAAATTATGTGTACCTAAGCAAGGCCGTGTTAAACTATTCTGGGGCCCTTGTACATAAAATAATTTGGGGCCTTTGAAGGCAAAGAAAGGTATGTAACTATTAAATATCTTTAAAAAGAAGCTGGTTGTTTCTACTACAATTAAACTATTTTTGAAGGGGAATCTTAATTTCAACATTTTGAGTGGAAATGTGTGATAGAAATGGTCAGCTCGTAGGGGCCCTTTGAGGATGTGGCCCTAGGTTCGGCCCCGTGTACCCTTATGGTAAAGACGGTATTGAGTGTACGTTCTCTTTAACTTTTCGAGTATTCTATGCACTGGCGCTTTTGCTTTTGACGTTCCATCGTTGTCCGAAAAAGCGCCAGTGTGGTCACAAAAATTGTGTGTGCTTGGACTCTCTACGTACAAAAGAGGTCACTCGTAATCTATTTTAAGAAAAAGTATTTTTATATATTTTTAGTCCGGCGCGTTAAGCTATTTCAAAGCCTGTTGTGATGTATGTTGAAATATTAAAATAGGGGGAAAATTGCATCGCAAAAGATAAGTAGGTACCTAATCCTATTACAATATTGCGTGTACGAGGAAATCTTTTGAAAGAAGTACCTCAAAGAGATTGTACTAAAAATTATTATTTGTTTTTCATTCTCTGTATTGACGTTATCTTATCACACTGTCAATCATGCATGCTATTGATATGAAAATTCTTATGTATAAGTAGATATTACGATCAGTAATGAAAACTTCATGATTCATATCTAAATACTTATTAATATTGTGAATGTTTTATAACGCTGCAAATTGTTTTTCAGTGTCCATAAAAAGATATCTTTCGCTTAGAAAGAAATGGATACTAATCGTACAAGATGTTACATCTCGGTAAATTTTTAATTTATTTAAATGAAAATTTTTATTGTGATAATAGAAAAAATATTTATTTATTTATTTAAACTTTATTGCACAAAATGGTACAAAAGGCGAACTTAATGCTAGGAGCATTCTCTACCAGTTAACCTTTAGGTCATGCAGAGAGCAGATTTATGTGCGGTGAGTGTTCAAAGAGAAACACAATGGAAGATGATAATACCTAATATATAAAAATAAACTAATATAATAAATAAATACATTATACATAAAAAAAAATATTGCTTGACGCTCCCTGGTGAACCTGATGGCAGTTAACATGTTAACAATCTTGTGATAAATGTTTGTGGAATGCCTAAGTACATTTTTTGGTATTTTGTTATTCACTTTGAGTTTTTTTTTATCGTGATTCCAGGCACAATATAAAAAGTATTGTTTGACTCTCCCCTGTGACCCTAATGGCAGTTAACATGTTAACGATCTTGTTATAAATGTTTGTGTAATGCCTTAGTACATTTTTATGTTAGCAAAAAAATGTTTTTACATTAACAATATTGTATTACAACAAAAAATACAAATGCATATTGCCCATATTGTTTGCACCATTGGTACAATGAGAGCCAAAGTGCAAAAACACCCACGATCCCAAATTCATAAAGCCAAGGTCGTTCACTCCGTGACGTCACGCGCACATGCGCGCGCGCACGGCGCGGCCCGTCCCGCGTAACGTAAATAATGCTCTAATCGTTTGTGGAATGTGGAGTTTCTCATTAGTTCATCGTATGTGATTTGCAACACGTGAATTTTTTATGTTCGCCTTAGGGTATGTTCAGATAAGCGTTTAACGCATGCTACATTTTTGTATAGAGTTCAAATGACACGCGCATTGCTGCGACCGCCATTGTCTGTAGAGTTCTTACATTTCAGAAGTCTATCAGTTTTCTAGTACTCATAGTACAAGCTTCGGCTTATTTGGGGATTAGATGGTGCTATGTAGACCAGCGTGGGATGTCTAGGGCTATTTATTTATTTATCACAAAGTAAATTGCTCTTATATTACTGCGCAGTGTTGATTTTATTCATGTAAGTCAATTGTCAAGTGCAAACTCGTAATTATGAGATCTCGACTGACCAATAGATCTAGACTCGTAATGAAGATTAGAATGTAATTTTACCTAATACCTTTTTATTAGATCATCAGCCCTTCGCAGTCCACTGCTGGACGTAGGCCCCTCCAATCTTTTGCCATATAACTCGATCTTGGGCTTCTCTTAGGGGTGGAGCCTTCCGCTTCCCCAACAGTCCGGTGATGATGACAAGGCCGCCCTGGCCATCATCGTAGTCATTTAGAAAAAAAAAAGGGCTTCTCGTATCCAGCACTTGTCAGCCATCCTGCGCAAACCGTCTGTCAAGCTTTTTAATGATCTACTATTAAATATTTTAAATATTATTCTACATGTTTAACGTCATTCATGACATACGTTTCATATGTATGTTCAAATCTTACTTCTTGTTACTAAGATCAATATTTTTTGAGGTTACATCTTTTGGTAACTACTTAAATAGACACCACTTTTCTATTGTTGTTATTGAAGAAGCCAGTATCTGTGCTACTTCAGTGACTGGTTTAACTGTACCTTGTATTAAAACGTTTATTTTCCTGTTTTGGATTTAGAGGTGTGTGGTTTACTTTTTGCATGATGTTTTTACCTTCGAAGGTTTTTTCTTCCTCTCTATCCTATAGCGAGATTTCTTCTTATTTTGTATTTGTTACATACGTCGCTAAGGTGGTTTGGTTGATCGTAGTATGTATGTTGTATTCAGGGTTACATATGTGTAGTAAAAAAAATCCAAACTCTTCACTTCTGACGCATGCCTGTTGAGACATCAATGTCATAAGTCATCATCATCAAGGCCGATGCAGTCGCAAACGTCACCACTGGACATAGGCCACCCACAATGACATATTTCATTTGGGAAAATTTGCAGTAGGTTTTATTTATACCCAGGTAAAGGCTGCTGCTCGTTTCTTGATATTCTCTTAGTGGTCTTTTACGAAACTCATGGGATGAGATGGTATACTCATATTCTAAATACGGAAACTATACGTACGTAAAAAGTAGAAGAAATCATAGGACTACTTCTTTAATATTATTAATTTTGATGTTATTAAAAAAAATTGCTGCTAAGTCTTCAATGAGCTTTTATTAACTCAATGAAAAAAGCCGTTTCATTTGTAAGGCCGGTCAACGTACATAAAAAGCAAGTCTCGAGTTGGCGAGTGATCGATCTCTTCCTAGTGCTCGAACGTCGGAAGCGAGCCGCGACTTGACGGCCTTGCTACGACAGAATCAACACTGTATCTACGGCCTTTTGGTGCAATGGTTTTGTCTTATTCATCTTTGTAGGGCTGCCAGATGTATTTGGAACCTTAACATCTTCATTCTCTACATAATGCCATACTCGACCACACTTTTTTCACAAAATTACCTGAGCAATGCACAGAATGTTTCGGTCAAATACATTTTTTGTGCAAATCTGAGATTTCTACGTGAGTGAGGCTATTCACAATCTTCTTGAATTGGAGGATCGACTCGTGTTCCAAAACTTCTCTCTCATATCTTTTATTGTTATTATTGTGACAGTTGAAGTCCCAATGGTATCCCATTACTTTGATACATAAAATCATCGAACTCGAAATAATCCCCCACGTCCGCAGAGCAAGCTTAATCTGATGAAAGTTTCCTTGACGCATTTGAAAGACGTCTTTTGATAGATAAGATTGTCCGATGATGACATCGTGGAAAAACTTATAAGATGTTTATCAATGAGATGATACGTAAAGCAAGTAAACATCTTAATGTTCCTGCTTTAATATTAGTTGAGAGATTGAGTGTTTGTGTGGTAATCTTCCGCCTATTCAATGTAAGCGCGATAAAGTTCGTGAGGAGATATTTTTAAATTTAAGATCATTATAATGTATCACCGCAAGGAATGAATGGAAGCCTAAAGAAGCAACGATTTTTGCATTTAAGTACATATCAGTACTTTATTTCTTTTCATTCATTGACAATTTAAGAGCTTCGTCGTTGCTCTTGTCGGTGGAGCAGTTTCCATTCTACCCTGGACTCCACCAACACCTTCATCTGCCTGTGAAACCTTTGAGACCATTAAGTTCCGAGGTTATGTAACGGTATTTGCTAACCGTTGCTACTTTTAGTTTAGTTAAAAATCTTTGGCAATTTGTTGATCATTATCAAGTATTTATTATACTTTATCAATACATAATGAGTCATAATCATTGATGACGGTCCCGGAAAGGACCGAAATTCGGCCAGTAAGCTTCAAATGACTAACAGCAGTTCTCTTAATATGAATAATGCGTTTATTTGCATTGTTTGTACTACTTCTTGCCTTATCAATGTACCGGTTGATAATACAAGGAATTATATTTTTATTAGCTTCATAAAGTGCATGCTTCATATCTTTCATCATTGTTGTTTTCAATATTACGATTCTATTTCAGCCTCTGATAAACTTTTTAATTATAAGTCTATATTTCAATACTAAGTGACGAATATACCTCGCATCCAGCACTTGCTAGAAGACGTGGAGCGACGATTTGCGCAGTATAAAAATATAACAATGATTATCGACGACGAATGATAAACAAGACTTCTTACTCAGTAGGTACAGCTGAAGAAGGGAAAACAGGTTCAGCCCACGTGAATCTGTTCTGATCGAACTGATCGATAATGGATAATGTGGATGGACCTTGCCTGCGAATGTGGTGTCCCACCCAGGTCCAAGGTCTCTACAAACTATATCCCACTCGATCTCGTATCCCACGTGTGCAAAAGCCTGTTCTCTGCTCAGGCAGCTCAGGCTGATGTACGGACATCAGATCTATCACGGGATCGAGGATGAAATTAAAGTGGCAAAGTACTGGACTCAAACTCTGACATCGACACGCATAGAAGAAAAAGGCTATAAGCTTAATGAAAACACTGCTTTACTTACTTCCATCTTAGCTTCACGATCTATCACGTATGCCAAGATGCAAGTGCCTGAAAGCAGCACCATCGAGTTTCCGGAAACCGTGGACGTATAATTTCGTCAAAATAAATAAAATTTCCTCATTCGTTAGACATTGAAAAGACCTTGGGGTTATCTTATCTTGAACATGATAGGTATCAGCGTTTCTAGACCACGCTTATCGGCGTTAAGATCTAGGTTTTGTTATCTGGCCTGTATAATACCTCCATGAGTGTTCCTGCATATAAGTAATTCCTTTCGTTATCTTGAGACATTTCTAGTAAACATCTTTTCATATTTTGTTTTGTCCGTGTGGTTTTCGAATTTAGACTAGGACCCCCCCATCTCATCCCGTGGGTGTCGTAGAAGACAACTAAGGCAATATCAGGAAACGGGCAGTAGCGTTTAAGTGGGTACAAATAAAACCTACTGCGGTTACCAAACCGCCTGCCAAACGCGCTGCCAAATGCCGCGGCCACACATTGGAGATATTTGCATTAACGTAACGTTTGCGCCCAATGCACCAATGTGTGTATCGGTAGTATTGTGCATTGGACAGTGATTGGACGCAAAGTTGGATCCAATGTGTGGCCGCGGCATAAGGCAAATAGGCCCAAGTGATAAATTGTCATTGGGGGAGGCCGTTGTCCAGCAGTGGACGTTTGCAGGTCAATGATGATGATGATGATGATGACATTCTGTGCTATAACGATCCACGTTAATACCATTTCAGTTCATGTTACCTTCGAGTCATATTGCCTCGACTATATATGGTACATGTATTGGATTCTAATATCTATGACCTTCTCGAAATTCTCAACTGTCTTAAGTATTTTTTGTTTTTATGCCATATGACATCACAGCACAAACAAACTCACTCAACTAGCCTTTTGTTCTTTAAAGTTACTTTAGTTAATGTAAAATTATTAAAAACAGTTTGTGTGTCATTAAGTTTCAAAGTTTAAGCTATTTCACATAAGTGCAATACTGTTTTACCCGATTGCCAAAAAAGAGGGTAATGTTTTTAACTTAATGCTAACTGCAGTGCTAAGTCAATGTCCGTATTATGAGATTCTCGGAAAATCAATACGGACTGCGTCAAGCAAATGCGTCGTATTCTAGAAATTAGGAATGTGCAATGTATTGTTATATGTTTATAGATGTAAGGTAGCAACTCATCATCTTTTCGCTCCAAGCTACTATCACCTGTCCGTGGTGCGTCCTGCCGAATAACAAACGAGGTTCTGGCAACCGACTGGTGGCGGTATAACCATCACGATTGACAATACCTAAATACCACAGGCTGATGACGGGCAGCAGCTTTACCAGAGCGAGAAGCTACGCTTTGCGATCGCCAACCCGCCTGCCCAGCGTGGCGATTATTGGTATATTGCCCTAAGTGGCGAACAACTGGAGAGGCCTATGACCAGCAGTGGACTGCGATAGGCTGATGATGATGACTCAGCATTAGATGGAATAATTTGTTGAAGAAGAATATGCCAAATTATTGCAGGCTCCTATTTTTTGCGTCAGGCGATGCTTTGGTTTATTAGTTCTTGCTATGCTTATGTCATACATATGCTATGAAAATATGGAAGACTATAACAAGTCATCATAACACGTGTATTGTCTAATTGTGCGAATGATATCAATAATTATATTATCGCACGCCGGCGCCATAATAATTCCCAATACTTATGTTAACTTGATTAATTATGGATAAATGGTTTTCTTAGTATTTTCATACCGTTTTATCGCGCGGTTGTGTCCTGCTTGCGTCAATGCGTTTATCTTTCATAATGCCCACCTGAAGTAAAACTGTAGTCTTACTGTAATCTTAGTATTATTGGTCAAACAATAACATGAAATAATACAAGTAGAACATATATTTATCCATAGACTAGCTGTGTCCGCGACTTCATCCGCGTGGAATAGAGTTTTGAGTTTTAAAAGTCTTAAAAGAAGATTTTACTTTAAAAATAATATCAATTGTTAAGGTGAATCTCCTTCTTTTGTTTTGAATTTCACAAATGGGAACATAATATTCTTTCTCTATTTTCGTAAACATCTCTTTTCTGCCCAAGGGTCCACCATAGTTGAAGATGGACAAAACTCGTCGGGACACAGGAAAGGGTTGAAAGGGTGGGAAATGACTTTGCCTTCTAACTCAGAATGCGTCTGCGTCACAAAGAAAAGTCTGGACGACGAAGTCAATTTATTTTTATGCTCACTAGGGTAGAACTTTATTCCCTTTAGGTTTGAAATGACGCTGTTGTGTTCAGAGAAAATTTATCAACAGTTTTAACCTAACTGTAATATGTATTTGTTTACTTACAATTTATGGAATCATTTCTTTAGTAATTGTACAGTTTAGGATATATAAGTATGTGTATGTCTTTTATTGCTCCAAATATGTTTAGTATTAAGATTAAAAAGTTTCGTTTTTCTTACATAACCTATTGTTGAATGAGTTCCGATTTTATTAAATCTACTAGCTGTGCCAGCGACTTCGTCCGCGTGGAATAGTTTCTTGGGTAGTGATTTTTATGACCCCCAGTGCTTGGCAGCTGGCAGGGGCACGGCGCAGATCTCGGCGCGCTTTATATACCCGCGCAAACGTACAGCAGGCTCGACGTGATTAGTTAAATGGGCGTAACTTTTTTATTTATGGACCGATTAACATGAAACAAACACTAAATGTTAAGGGAAGCTTCCAGCAATATATTAGTGAAAACCGCATCTTAATCGGATACGCGGTTTCTGAGATTAGCGTGCACAAACATACAGACAAACAGACAAACCGACAAACAGACAAAAATTCCAAAAATCATTGTTTTGGGTACTATTGCATTAATAAAGGCCTCCCATAATATTTTTTCACATATATCTTCCATGTACAGACAGCGATTTGTTACATTTTTATTATATGTATAGAAGAAGAAGATATAGAAGAAGAAGAAGATAAGATAACCTATGGGTGCGCATCACTACTTTCTGTATGCATTACGAAAAACATGCAGAAGACGAAATGTAAATTTTGTCTCTAGGATAATAAAAACACTATCATCATCATCATCATCACAGCTTTTCGCAAACCACTTCTGGACATAGACCTCCAATATTCGCCAATTATAGACTGCCAATTTTGAATACTTTTTGTTTCATGCAACAACTAAAGCTTTATACATAATATTATCCGCACTGATTATTATTATAATAACAGTTAATACCACAATCTATTATGATAACTTGATTGTGAATTCCCACAATGTTTTGTTAGGAAAGATATGAAAATTCTGAACATTACGAGTATAACGATATCTTTTGTTACATGTGATTTTAGACTTTACCCATAGATTAATAGATTTTACCATACAATTGAAGGCGTACCACAGACCGATGATGGGCAGCAGCATCATCGAAGCGAGAAGCTACGCCCTTTCATCGCCAACCCGCCTGCCCTATATCCTATAGATATTGGCCCTAACGCTTCACGGCAAACGTAGTTTTTATTTATTTTATTTTCTTTATTAGGGAAACAAACAGCTTAAATTAATACATTATAGCATAAGAATAATTTAAACTAATTCTAGCCTAACCAGTTCCCACTACTAGCTTATTCACTTCAATGTTGAATGAGACACTCGGTAACAAAAAAGTAATAATATAAAGATATTAAAGCATTTGTGTCATGAACTGTGAACTAAATTGTTACATTGAGGAAAGAGCCAAAAAAGGAAAGAAAAATCTTTATCAGTAGTGTGCTCTTTAAGAAGGCGTCGAAAATGCGCCATACTTTCGCGAAAGGAAGGTTCAGGCCAGGTAAGGTAGTGGTAGGAAGGTTCAGGCCAGGAGTGACTATTGTATTTGTATTGCTGGATGCGAGAAGCCCTAGGTCGATCAAATTGGCGAACAATTGGGAAGATGCTCACTCGCACACAAAAATAAATCGCTAAATAATAATTGTCTTTTCAACGCTACTGGAAAACCTGATATCGTCATAATATTAAACGGGTTTAGTATCCTTCAACGTGTTATTTATTACGTTGGTAAAACCTGACGTGAGAAAATCTGTCTCCATCATAATGAGTCATGTCGTTAGATAAGCAAGGAGAGAATAAGTTCATTAATTCATTTAAGCCGACTTAGATTTAGCGATCCGTGACGGTCAACATTATAACTTATATCTTTATTCTAACAGTTTTCACTACCTTCCCCTTTTCTTTAGCTATTGTCCTTCACCTGAAGGTTGTCTGGAAGAGATCGCTCCCAGCGATAAGACCGCCTAAATTGTACCTATTATATGTCTGTATACTCTTTCCTGTATATGTTTGGTTTTGTGCAATGAAGAATATCTATCTATTATAGGGGCTGAACACTTTAGTATCATGTTAAAGTAAACTTAAGTTAATTAAGCTTAGAGATCACTTGGAAATAGACAAATCTGTTGTTTTGACATGGTACTAAAGATTTCAACGATTTAGTAGCTGACCGTAGGTACACTAAATATTGGTTCCACTATTTCAGACAAAGTTGTGATTATATTTGTGATTATATCTGACGGATAGGTTCCGAATAGCGCTATATTAACTTGGCCCAACCGTTTACACTATGCTAGTTGCAATACGAGTAGGAGGTATACACAAGCATACCTTACTATAGTATAGATCTATGCGCCAAAAAACAGTGATTTTTACTACGCAGTTACGAATATCTACTCCGTGTCTACGGTCACGTAAGCCGTGAGCTTACGATGTCATGTCAGTTCGAAGCCCTTTCGCCATTCGTTAAACGAGTTTCGACTTTATTTGCACGTGTATTCAACGTCCTTTTTGCCATACCAAAAATATACTGGTCCACCCAACCGGGGGCTCCTAATTGTATAATCTTTTTCATATGTAGTAATAGTTTTGTTTATTTGAATGTCGTTTGCGTATGAAAACTGCAATGGTTGTTACACGCGATATGGTCGTTAGGTATAATTATAGTTTAGTAGTTATTAAAGGCTTAGGCTAAATACCTTTATTCTGGTACCGTAATTATCTAAATCTTAAGATAATAAAAAATCTCGGGATAGATCTGGACATGCATTATAAATGTTTATGTACATACATAACGTCACGCCTTTCTCCCAGAGGTGTAGGCAGAGACTATGTCCTTCCATTTGCTACGATCCCGGCACACAACTTTTGTTTCGTCCACATTACGATCCCGGCACACAACTTTTGTTTCGTCCACATTACGATCCTGGCACACAACTTTTGTTTCGTCTACATTAAGATCCTGGCACACAACTTTTGCTTCGTCCACATTCATCAATCTTTATCTAGTTAGTTTATATTTACGAGGTACGACACTCGGTTTTCGTTTTTAGCAAAAACTCTTACTAGAAGTTTTTGCTAAAAACTTGGCATCCTAATGATAAAAATCGGCTTATCTACAACTAAACCCTCTTGAAAGTCCATACATAACTACAGCAACTCCTGATAATCTCGCAAGGATTACAGACATAAGCGAGTAACTAAGATTAAATTAAGACAAATATTTGTGGCCGTACCAATATCACGAGGTAGAAAGTATCACTTTGTTTGTTTAAAGCATTATTTTTTTAATAGAGATAGTTACTGGTCAGAAGCGAATAATTGAGCGACTTACTATGTACTTCTCTTCGCTCCAAGCCACTCTCACCTGCCTGGGGTGCATTCTGATGAATTACAAACGAGGCTCTGGCAAGCGAGTGGTGGCGGTGTAATCATCATAATGGACCAAGGAGCTACGCCCTGCGATCGCCAACCCGCCTGCCCAGCGATTATGGGTGTAACCTCCAGGTGTTTGCCCAAACTGGGATACACCACCTTTATCAGTTGTCTAGTACCCATCATAGGACAAGCTTCGGCTTAGTTTGGGGCTAGATTGCGATGTGTGGCCCAGCGTGGTATGTCTTGGATCAATTGTAAATAAGTATAAGGTGTTCCGATATTATATGTTGTCCTCTTTTATAAGAATGGTATTTAACTTTTTTACTGCTTGCTTATAGTGGCGTCATATCAATTAAGTTAAGAACAATAGACAAGGGAAAATCTTGTTTCAGAACAAGTTGTAGACGTTTATTGACTGGCGCATTTAATTAATCGCTCATACGGTAAACTTTAATGAGTTTACCTCTTAATAACGATGTTTGTTTACCATTTGACGTAAATCGATCGTTACCGAAGTTAGTCACCGTAATGCGGTTATATGCGTGGATTTCATTAATTTACTGCTTTTCCTGCTAAATTATAAGTTTTGTATAGTTTCTATATTGATTTTAATATAGATAAATCCGGGAAATCAGGCGCAGGACCAATGAGATAACATGTTTACGGTCAGCGGAGAATCACTCCCTTTCTAAACTGCTACTAAGCAGCTACTTTTTTGTCGCATACTAGCACGTATAAAATGATTTTTCTCGAAGTTTCACTACGGAAATCAAGAATTGTATAATAATGATGACATTTAAAATCTCGTATCTATCTTTGATATTTTGAACTGATGACAGTTTAAATGGGCGATCAGCGATGATTATCGTTGGACTGACGCCTTACAAAGTTCTGTAGATAAAGAAAAAACATAGCTGTCATTGAAATATGAAGTACCAGTAAGCAGCTACAGCTTCGCACGATTGCAATCAAAACGTATTATAAATGTGTTTATTTTTTTACTTTTTTTTTATTCAAAATGAGTTTGCGCTTGTATGCGATTCGCCTGATGGTAAGCGATATCGTAGTCTACGATGGGACGCGTTCACCAGCAAAAACTGGTTCACTCTCCTGTTCTCTCTCTCACTTTCGATGACTCTACTAGCGGATGTTTTTGTTTCTTTGTCATGCCGCGTTTACACGCTCGCGTTCAATACGACATTCAACGGGCACGAACACAAGCACAAGCATGTGAACGGGCTGTTCGTCTGTTTGAATGTGCACGTGCGTGCGCAGTGTGTAGGGCAGGGCTGCTCGCCGAGCTGCTTGCCAGGGTGCTTGCCGGGCTGCGTGCCACACGTGTAAACCTAGCATTAGAGTTTTTGAAATCAGTTGTAGGCTATATGTTGCTGTTAACTACTTTGACACGTAAAAAAACATTTATCCATTCAAATCCGTCCAGTAGTTTCGAAGATTAGCGTACAAGCAAATAAACAGGCAGATCTTCTTTGAATAATTCCTAAAATAAACATAAAATTGTGTTTAGAACTTCTTTCTTGAAAAGAGGACGGTTCTATAGATGATCTCTGAATGTCTGAGCAGATCATTATTGCTGACTGACTAATCTTTATGGAATTGTTTATTTATGGAACGTTTGGCCATCTTTCTCAGAAGCAATTTAGTTTCGTACCCCGATAAGAAAGGGCCCAGGGGCTAGTAAACAATAGGCCGGTTAATAATGCGACACAACACAATACATTGTTTGTTTCCGCCAAGGCCTACCCAATTTCATTGATGCTTCCACCCAACTCGTGTGTTTGGTCACGTAGCAAGGGAATTTTTAGGAAACTTTTCCTACTAATCAGTGCAGTTTGTGCTAACAAACAAATTATTTTTAGATAGCTAACCTTTATTTAGGAAGATTACTAAAAAGTAAAATTTTGATGGTTTTAATTTAGAGGATAAAAGTAGGTATTATGTAGTTTGAATTTTAAAAGAAAAACACTGAGATTTAAAATGCGTTTGATATTTAAATAAATATTATGCTTAAAGTACTATGCAAATAAAAATGGAATATTCTTTTTAATTTGGTAATCGATTTTAAACTTTCTTAAACTAACGTTAAAATTGTATTGTGATATTTGTGATTAATCGCTTTGTAGGAAAAAAATACTTATGAGTTGGTACCAAACTGTGTGGAGGATTTTGAACTTTCTTGAATTAACATTAAGGTTCTATTATGTAATTAATCGGTATGTAAAATTGTACATAGTAAAAAATTACTTATGAGTTGGTACAAGTTAATCGTTTCTCGACGGCATTTCATGCGATATCTCAATCAGTTTAGAAAAGTCAGTCAAGTTTATTTTGAACACTTAATAAATTACGTAATGGTTCATTATTGCACATTTATACTTATAGGTTACCTACTTAAGTGGTTAATTTAATAAATGACGCCCACATATTTGTGGCTTGCAATAAATTAAAATACAATTAAATTCGACTGACCGGTTAATGTAATAAGTACCAGTATCAAAGTAACAGCATTTTTATCAAAAAAAAACGACTGTAGTATGGTAACAAGGAGACCAAGGAACAAACGAACAATTTACACTGACTGGCTCGGTGGCTCAATTGGTAGTGACATCGGCAGAAGGCAGAAGGCATTCTGGGCCAAGGGTTTGATCCCCGCACAGTGCAAATATTTGTGTTGGTCTGGGTGTTTACTATGCATAATGTATTTACTTACATACCTACTTAAAAAAGTAAAAGTAAGTTTATCGTTTGCCTAGTACCCATAGTACAAGCTTCGGCTTAGTTTGGTTCTAGATGGCGTTGTGTGGCCCAGAATGGCATGTCTTGGGTTATTTATTCATATCAATATCAATTACTTGTCAGTTTCCATCGCTTACACCCCGACTGATCCCATTGATTTAGGTTATTTATTATAGTAACTTAATACTTGAGTACTTGACCCGATTTCTTCTATCGTTTCTTGATTGACCGTCACCCAAGGACTGTTAGCAATCTGGGTTACGACAAATGAGTGTCTGAGGGACG